>SJYC01041572.1:0-26456 GCA_006408675.1 Madoqua kirkii | reverse complement strand
GCAATGAATGCTCAGATTACCACACAATTGCACTCATCTCACACGCTAGTAAAGTAATGCTCAAAATTCTCCAAGCCAGGCTTCAGCAATATGTGAACCGTGAACTTCCAGATGTTCAAGCTGGTTTTAGAAAAGGCAGAGGAACCACAGATCACATTGCCAACATCCGCTGGATCATGGAAAGAGCAAGAGAGTTCCATAAAAACATCGATTTCTGCTTTATTGACTATGCCAAAGCCTTTGACTATGTGGATCACCAGAAACTGTGGAAAATTCTGAGAGAGATGGGAATACCAGACCACCTGACCTGCTTCTTGACATACCTATATGCAGGTCAGGAAGCAACAGTTAGAACTGGTCATGGAACAAGAGACTGGTTCCAAATAGGAAAAGGAGTATGTCAAAGCTGTATATTGTCACTCTGCTTATTTAACTTACATGCAGAGTACATCATGAGAAATGCTGGGCTGGAAGAAACACAAGCTGGAATCAAGATTGCCAGGAGAAATATCAATAACCTCAGCTATGCAGATGACACCACCCTTATGGCAGAACGTGAAGAGGAACTAAAAAGCCTCTTGGTGAAAGTGAAAGAGGAGAGTGAAAAAGTTGGCTTAAAGCTCAACATTTAGAAAACGAAGATCATGGCCTCTAGTCCCATCACTTCATGGGAAATAGATGGGGAAACAGTGGAAACAGTGTCAGACTTTATTTTGGGGGGCTTCAAAATCACTGCAGATGGAGACTGCAGCCATGAAATTAGAAGACGCTTACTCCTTGGAAGAAAAGTTATGACCAACCTAGATAGCATATTCAAAAGCAGAGACATTACTTTGCCAACTAAGGTCTGTCTAGTCAAGGCCATGGTTTTACCTGTGGTCATGTATGGATGTGAGAGTTGGACTGTGAAAAGCTGAGCACCGAAGAATTGATGCTTTTGAACTGTGGTGTTGGAGAAGACTCTTGAGAGTCCCTTGGACTGCAAGGAGATCCAACCAGTCCATTCTAAAGGAGATCAGCCCTGGGATTTCTCTGGAGAGAATGATGCTGAAGCTGAAACTCCAGTACTTTGGCCACCTCATGCGAAGAGTTGATTCATTGGAAAAGACTCTGATGCTTGGAGGGATTGGGGGCAGGAGGAGAAGGGGATGACAAAAGATGAGATGGCTGGATGGCATCATGGACTTGATGGACGTGATCTGAGTGAACTATGGGAGATGGTGATGGACAGGGAGGCCTGGTGTGCTGCGATTCATGGGGTTGCAAAGAGTCAGATACGACTAAGTAACTGAACTGAATATTTTATGGAATGCTTGCAAATAAAAAATTAAAAGAGCAAAATAAGTATTTCTAGAAAGAGCTGGAATTCCAACTCACACTGCCTTCCTCCTCAGCCCATGCTCTGGGCTGTGACACCTTCGGTTTTCAAATCTGCTTACTTTTAGTATCCTTGTGGAGCTTTCAAAGAATACAAATACTCAGGTCCCACCCTCTCTCAATGAAATAAAAATACTTAAGGATCTGGTCAAGGTGTTGGTGTTTTTAAGAACCTCTCTGATGACTGTAATGTGCAGCTGGGTGAATTCACAGTACCCTTTAATCCTCCTAGTGTGAAGTATCTCCTCTTCCCATGGTTAAGACATCATCACTCCAGTCTTTCTCACTTTTTCTTTCTAACTGAAATCAACTCTCCTCTTGCCATCGTGATCTTGATACATTACCAAAAGTTTTCCTGAAGAACCTTGGGCTCTTGTCCTAGACCTTTTGAATATGCACAAGTCAGGGCTTTCCAGTCCTACAGCTAATTAGATGCTCAGGTTTCCTTTGGGATGCATGTCCTCTTGCATAATCTCCACTCAGTTTTGGTTTTTTTTTTTTGCCAGCAAATTTGATGCAATTTTGCTGAGCAAGCATTGACTTAAATATCAGAATTGACTTGCATCTTTTCTGGCATTTCTTGTGTTTAATCTCTCTATTGCTTAGAAACATAAGTTTAAGTACAATGAATAGGAGCTATGGTAGAAGCAATGTTTTTGATTCCTTTACTAGGTAGTGAAAAACTCTCTGGAAATTGAATGTTATGTATCAACATAAAATCCTTTAGTGCCAGACTCCACCACTTTTGGACAGAGTTCCAATGCCTCCTCTTGGTTACCAGGGTGCTGCATGAGTTCATCCTAGGGAACGCTCTGGTCTCACCTCTTCCAGACCTAATCCACACTCTTCTCTCTCCAGGTACACTAAGCATCTTTCACTTCTCTGGATCCATAAGGCCCCTTGTTGATTCCACACTTGTACATATACTGTTCCTCTGCCTTGAAC
Organism: Madoqua kirkii; assembly: GCA_006408675.1. NCBI lineage: Eukaryota > Metazoa > Chordata > Mammalia > Artiodactyla > Bovidae > Madoqua > Madoqua kirkii. The sequence continues at coordinate 24,134 of SJYC01041572.1, read as the reverse complement.
ATACTACTCTATCATCTTACCTGCTTAGTCAGGTCTCAGTTTGGATGCTAATTCTGCAGGGAAACCATCTAGAGCCCTTCCCTACCATGGTTTAATACCCTCACCTTGGCTCTCAGACCGCCCTGGGCTAATCCTTCTCATACAGTCTTGAAATCACCCATTTACTGTCATCTCCCCTAGATCTCATAATCATTAGTTCACTCTGTCTCTGATGCTCAGTATCAATGGTGTTTGTGGAATAAATCTTCGGTATGTGGGCATTTTCCTGGGCCATTTTCTCTATCATTTTGGCTTAGAAGGTAGTATTAGACATTTTTCTCTTGAATGCTACAGATTCTGTAAGATGATATTGTCAAAAATGACAGGCTTTAGACAAATGGTATTAACTCTTAAAGACATACCAAAAATAGTCAGTCAGCAGGCTGCAAGGTCATTTGTAACATTTATCCATCTGAATAATTGAGTGTACTGAAAAACTTTACCTTTGATCAAAAGTTCTTTGTAAATTTTCTCTTTATATAGATTTTGTCTCCACCTGGAACATTAGGAATAATCAGTGATGGAACATACCTCTATTTGAGGTATTCCTTTTAATTTGCGTTAAAATGGAATAAAAATTCTTAGCATACAAACACAAGAAGAAGGATAAGTGAAGTCAAGCTGCTTAATGTCCTTTAATTCAGCAATTTAAAGTGCAGGATCTGATGAGGCTCTATGGATGAATCTGTTAACAGGGATAATCATCACAGGACCCATCTCGTGCTGTTGTGAAGTTCTGATATGAAAGATGCTGGTAAAGTTCTCAGCAGGGTACCTGACACACAGTACTCCGCAACTTCCAGTTCCTGCAGTCATAATTATCCTTTATCTATAAGGGCCCTTAGTACAGTGGAGAATTTTTACAGTGTGCTTGTGGCTTTATTATACTGCTTCTCAATTCTACGTGCTTGAGGATTTTGAAGGGAGCAGGATTCAGTAATGTGAAAAACAAGTTTCTCATTATTTCCTTCTTCACAAAATAGACTTACATAATCTGAATCCATCTGAATTTTTACACACCTCCTCAGATTTCAGGAATGGGTTGGTCAGGCATCCATTGGGTATATGTGTTAGGGAAGTTTTCTTTTCCTTTTTTGCTACATAGATCAGGGCATTGTAAATTCGTAATGAAATAAACTAGAGTCAAAGAACATATAGGTTAATCAGGAAGAAAATAAACTAACATGAGCCTGTAGTTAGCTGCCATGTTTAAATACACCTCAAATTATCAGCCCTTTACCCTGATGCCCTGCCTGATATAATGAACCTGCTGCTGCTGCTGCTGCTAAGTCACTTCCGTTGTGTCTGACTCTGTGCAACCCCATAAACAGAAGCCCCCCAGGCTCCCCATCCCTGGGATTCTCCAGGCAAGAACACTGGAGTGGGTTGCCATTTCCTTCTCCAATGCATGAAAGTGAAAAGTGAAAGTGAAGTCGTTCAGTTGTATCCGACTCTTAGCAGCCCCACGGACTGCAGCCCACCAGGCTCCTCTGTCCATGGGATTTTCCAGGCAAGAGTACTGGAGTGGGGTGCCATTGCCTTCTCCCATAATGAACCTAGTAGTTACAATATTTTCTAAAGTCAGACAGTAGAACTGAAAAGCAGTGACTTGCAATTTCCATCCGAAAGTTTTGCTTGTTTGATTGGGAGGTGCTTGTGAGTATTTGCAGCAGTGTGACTGGCTTAGGCTGAGACATTCAGGTGACAGCAACCATGTGGATAACAGGGTGTATGGAAGGCAGGGATATCAAAAGGCAATTTGATTTGCTTAGATTTGGCATTGTCTCAAGTGTCAGTAGTGAGTTTTTAAAACCTGTTGTCAGGCACTACATAGGCAGGTTTCTGTCTAAGTAGAGGACTCTCAGTGCTGTCTCCTCACTCACCAAGTTCCAAGTTGACTTATCATTCAACTTCCCCCTGCAGATTCCTGCACTGCTGCCTTCCCTAAACATATCATGAGCACATCTCTGTTTCAAGAACTGTACTCAGAACTGGAGATGCACAGCTCAATCACAACACTATTGTCTGACCCCTGCCTCTGTTTTCAGCCTCTTCTGGCATATGTCTCATTATTGTTTGAGAAAACCACAATGATTTCCTCAAGTTGTTGATCAAAATCCAAGGCGTTTGCCCAGCTGTTCTCTGCCTGGGATGCTCTTTACCCCAAGAAGCTTAAGTCACAACTCAGACCTCTTTCACTTCTTCCCAGAAGTCTCAGTTTCCCAGCCTCCTTTAGATTCTTTTTATTACATCCTCTCTGAATTCCTTTGCTCCAGAACATGCAGTTTCTCCTGGAACAATCTGATGTATGATTAAAGTAAGATGTGTCTTCCCAGCTGGACTGTAGTTTCCATGAGAGCAAGGGACTTTGTTCATCATCACGTGAACCTGTGTTTGGCATAATTCCTAGCACACAGTCAATGCTCTGAAAAGAACTACTGATGAACAGATGACTGTCTTTAGACATAAATCAATAGAAAATTATACTACATTATGGTAAATTCTGACAAATATTACCCAGGATATGTCAGGAACACAGAGAAGGGTATCTGTTAGATTTGGGTGCATAGGTTTGAGGAAAGGCCTCGGGAGCTGGTGCTGTAACTTGGTTGATGAACCTGGAGTGGGATGGGGTAGGGGGAGAAGTGATGAGGGCACATTTTTGTCAGAGGGATTAATCAGGGTCAAGAGAAAAGTTTATACTGTATTAAAATTAGGACATGATGAGAAAATGATGGATTTGAAAGGTATGTGATGCAAAAGATGTATATGTTGAAGATGCCTTCAGGATGCTGTCATTCCCAAGGAAGGGAATACATGAAGTGGGAGGTACTCTGAACCATTCCTACCCAGGTTTGCAATGCTGGCTCCTAGTCATCATTTCTAGCAGTTCTTCATTTGGGGTCTCAGATCTTCTGTTACCATGCTTAGAAGAAATGATTTAACCTCTCTAAGGCACCCAGTTCTTCTTCTATAAAATGGGATAATAATAGTATCTGTCTTATAAGGCTGCTGTTATGAGAAATACATAAAGTAATACACAGGTCTGGCACCTATTAAGAGCTCAATAATTATAAGCTAGTACATGATCAGTTTTAAATTCGTACTATAACTCGTGTCCCATATAGGTGATAAGACCATTGCCAGCTGATATGGACTTAACCTCCCTTGTTTACAGGTAAGAGAATGAAGCAGATATCTAGAAAGAGCCCAGGAGGGAAGTTGACCATCTGTGAACACTATGAAGAGCACAGATGGACTTACGTCAGTTTTAGCTGCCTTAAGTCCTCCTTCGTGCACTCTGCTCTCGGTACTCTATGATAACCCCAGTATATTGTCACAATAACTTCCCTTTTCACTTGAGCCACTACTGAGAGGATTGATGAGAACAGGTGCCCAGCATAGAGCAACACTGCCACATAAAAACCAAAGGAGAACATGAATGATCATTTCTGAGTTGCACTAGCATGCCATTCCATATCTGAAGGAATGTGACCTGCCCTTGAATGAGTGGCTAGGTAATCACCCAACCATTATACCAGCCTAAGTATACTGCTGACCTTGAATTTGAGTCCATTGAATTTTAAGGCTTCCCAGGTGACTCAGTGGTAAAGAATCCACCTGCCAATGGAGGAGTCGCAGGAGATGTGCATTCAATCCCTGAGTCAAAGATCCCATGAACAAAGAAGACTGCTGGGCTATAGTCCATGAGGTGACAAAGAGTCAGACACAACTGAGTGATGGAGCATGCATGCCACTGAATTTTACCCTTAAATCTTTTAAATGAAGCAATAATGAGAATACTAACTACCATCAGGGCTTATAAGTAAAACTGGTGACTTGGGGAAGGTAAGACTGTCCTACCAGTATCCTAGTCCAGTGGGAGATTTTAACTCCAACTGGTCTTGTGTGGTTGGTGTGTGGAACTTCATTTCTATGTCCACCACACCAGTTAAGGACCCTGGTTCCTTTTTTCACTTCCTGGGAGCACACCTATGCAAAGTGGGAGACTAGAGACGTAGGTGGTGATGACTCCTGTTGGACTATTTGTGTGCAATATGCTAGCTTCTATTCATGGGTGGTCTTCACTGGAAGGAAACAAAAAGGAGTATGAAGAGTATGTTGACCTACTATATATAGTAGTATTTTTTTTGCTGGCAGTTGGAGAGATGGGTCCATAGGTAGTGACACATGTCCCTGGCAGGAGTGGCATATCTGTCTTTGCTCCAGTGGACCAGTTTTCCTATCCATGTGGTCCTTCTTTTCTCCCTCCCAGGGCTCATGGCATCCATATCAGTTTGAGGGCAAAAAATTCTCATCTTTCAATTTTCTACCAGAGTTTCTGAATGACTTTTGAACTTAATAAAGATAATTTGGGCGTTTCTTCTCTGGTTGGTGTATAATTCACATCTTGTTGTTTAAGCTGGGAGCAGGCCCTCAAAACTTCAAATAGCTTGATAGAATTCAGTACTGATTTTTCAAAATACTATTCATCTGCATAAATTTCTACATGAGCCTCAGAAGGAGACAGAGTTTTACCACTTTCCTAGATGAAGTTATCACAGTCTTCCAGAGAGAAAGGACCAGCATCCTCAGTAGCTTCCAGTGCTGTTAGAGAAGGACAGGCCTAAAGATTTTCCTAGAAATGTGAAATAATTCACCAGGCTCACTCATTATTCATATGGACAGCACATTAATAACACAGGACCCTGAAATCTTACCTTATCTAGGCTGGAGCCAAGCTAGAGGGATGAGGACCTGACTCCATAGATTTAGAACAACATTTTTTCCCCTTTCTAAAAAAAAAAAATTGATTAAAGGTGCTCTCATATCATACAAGAAGAGATCTTTGAAAACACCTGAGCTCATTGTAGATAAGTGGAAACCAATGCTGTGTTAGGGAAATCTTCTTATTGATGATTTTGGAATTCTGTGTAACCAAGTACATTCTGGCTAGATAACTGACAACGACCTGGGATATGTTGCATCATAATTACACACACACACATGCACCGATTTACACACTGACAAATGTTTGTGCAGAGAGTTTTGTGTTTCTCAAGTGGCTACATAGATGGGCTTTACAATAGGATTTACTACATCTAGGTGCAAGTGTGGCAAATAGAAAGGGAAAAAGTGGAAGCTGGGACAGATTTTATTTTCTTGGGCTCTAAATGCACTGTGGACAGTGACTGCAGCCACGGAATTAAAAGACACTTGCTCCTTGGAAGGAAAGCTACGACAAGCTTAGTGTATTAAAAAGCAGAGACGTCACTTTGCTAACCAAAGTCTGTATAGTCAAAACTACAGTTTTTTCAATAGTCATCTACGGATGTGACAGCTGGACGATAAAGAAGGTTGAGGGCCAAAGAACCAATACTCTTGAATTGTGGTGCTGGAGAAGAATCTGAAGAGTTCCTTGGACAGCAAGGAGATCAAACCAGTCAGTCCTAAAGGAAATCAGCCTCGACTATTCATTGGAAGGACTGATTCTGAATGTCCGATATTTTGGCACCTGATGGCAAGAGCTGACTCATGGAAAAGACCCTGATGCTGGGAAAGATTGAAGGCAAAAAGAAAAAAGGTTGGCAGAGGATAAGATGTTAGATTGCATCACCAACTCAGTGCACAGTGTTTTGAGCAAACTCCAGGAGACAGTGAGGAACAAGGAGGACTGGTATGTTGCAGTCCATGGAGTCACAAAGAACTGGACGTGACTTAGCAACTGAACAAAAACAAGAAATATGCACTAAATATACTTTCGTATTTTGTTTTCTCTCTGGAAAGGACATCAAAATCCTGAGATTTCTTAGGTGATATCTAGATTCATGAACCCAATCCTGTTGAGGAAATGTGGTGAATATATGTCTAAGAACTGTGGCTAAATAAAGTTAAGGAAGGGAGTTATCATGCATGCGATTTGTATTATGTTCCCCAAACATCCAGTCTCATTAGAAAATGTCCTATTTATCTTCCTCTTTTTCAGTGAACCAAATAAAGGAAAGTGGCTAACCAGCTGAGTTTGTAAGCTGTTTATCATTGAGCATAATTTATATGTGATTTTCTCTCTTTCCTCCTTAATACTGCATATTACTAAACCTTCCATCTCTGCATATAACTGACTGCTGAAACATTACGTTTCAGAGTTTAATTAACATTTCTTCTCTTGAGTGAATTTAAGCATTTTTTTCCATGTTTACTAGCTATTCTTGTACAGAAAGAGTGAAGTTTTTAAGATATTTTTTATGTTAAAAATGAAAAGGTTAAGACCATTTTTAAAATAATGTGACACCATTTTGAGTTATTGAGTTTCATGTGTATATCCATAAGTCTACATGTGCATAGATATTATCTGTAAGCATGCACAGAAATCTGGTAACGATGATTCCCTTTGGCAATTAAGATGTGAGAGGATTAGTGGAACAAGGGAGGAGGAGGACTATTCTTATTTTGATCCTTTCTTTGCTGTTTTTGCATACATGTATTTCCATTTATGGTGCTTCCCTGGTGGCTCAGTGGTAAAGAATCTGCGTGCCAATACAGGAGATGTGGGTTCAATCACTGACTTGGGAAGATCCCCTGAAGAAGGAAATGGCAACCCACTCCAGTATTCTTGCCTGGGAAATCTCATGGACAGAGGATCTTGGTGGGCTATAGTCCATGGGGTTCAAAAGAGCTGGACACAGTTTAGCAACTAAACAACAACATTTGAATTTATACGAGGTTAGTACTTTTATATGAAGAGCAAATTTCTTCCAACAAGTGATATGCTGATTAGCTTTAGAATACCAGGAAAATGGCTTTGTGAGCCAGGAGCCATACATTCCACCGTGTTCAGGGATCAGGTAAGCAATATCAATGTGTGAGAGCCTGGTGTGTAAGAGGGAGTGGTGAATCCTGTGGGAATTGGAGTGTCTCATCAAAGAGCAATAAAGCCAGTTTTCCCACTGCTCAGCCAAGGACTCAAGGAACAGGTCTGACAGTAGTTTCTGCCAGTGGGCTCTCAGAGTTGGAACCTATGGCTTTAAACTAAAAAATGAAAAGTGACACGCACACTTAGAGGTATGGGATTACCTGAAAACTGAATACCCTTCTCTTTATCCTGACAAGGAACAAATCGAGAAGCAGCACTTTTATTAGATGGTCTAAAAACTCTGTCAGCTCTTGTACGCCCTTCCTCTCATTGCTCTGATTAATGTAGACTTGAATTCCTTACCTACTGGGCAGGAATCGGTGTCAAGGAGGGGAGCAAAAGAAAATTTACACAATTCAGAAATTATGCTTGGAAATACAACAATTAGACTAATGATGCTATAAAAGACCTTCTTCTAACAAGAACTATAGAATCTCCTTTCATCAACAGCTCATGAAGAAATCAGTTGAACTCAGACTTCTGTTTATTAAACAAGCCAAAGTCTGCTTTGAAAGAGCGAGAAAAACTTAAACAGAGATTGTAATGAAGGGACCATAGACAGCTATTGTGGTGTATGGCCTTAGTCCACCATAGCAATTCATTATTAGTTATGTGCGGGTGTTGAGTAACAAATGGCAGAACCAAAATAGGTCATCTTCTCTGTCCCCTAAAATATTTAATATGTGTGAATAAGCTTTTTCATACTACATCTCCCTGGAAGTTCTCTAGATGCTTTCCAAACCTAAGTTGAGCCTGACATGTCACTGAAATGGGATAAACCACATTACTGCCAAGACCTGTTGTGCACCATTTGGTCTTTGGCAAAGCCAGTCTTTGGCAAAACACTGAGTATGGGCAAAGGAATATGAGTTATCGACTGGTCATGGAAGACCTAAAACACTTCCCTGGAAACAAAAACAAAAATACAGTCTACTTACTTTGAAAACTCGGTCATGATAAACCGGGAACAAAATGTAGTGATATATTTTGGAATTTTTTCTTTAAGAAAACAGCAAGGAGTATAACACCTTTTTCATCGTATTAACTGTACACTAATGGTTTAAGACAAAATAATCTGAGGTTTCTGTATCTGAGAAAGTTAGGAAGTTTTATGATGTGAGGCGGTCTCTTCTTGCTATTGCTGGCTGGTAATCCCAGTGTAAGAAGACAGGAATAACAGGTAAAATTTGCTAGCAATGAGTCACTGAAATGGTCATAAGTTACAAGGACTGAGAAAGGAAGGCCTATCAACTTATCATGGAGATTTTTCTTATTTCTATTGACACTAAAACGTCACAGTGAATGAAAAGTCCTCACTAAGCAGTAGTTACAATGATTTTTTCCACATATTTGTCTAAGTTAGAAACATAAACTATATGAAAATAAAATACAAAATAGAGACAACTGCATGACAATTTTCCCATCAAACACTTTATTCCATGCTCCCCCCGCCCAAAACACTTCAATCATTCTACAGAACTGAAGCCATTATTTACACAAATGCTTCTAATTGCTTAATGACAATGAGCTTAGGAAGGTTTATCAGTCAACCATCTCAAAGACACAGAAAGGGAAGGGGAAAGTATTGCCCAAAGTACTGAATGTTTCTGTCATCATTGCACTGTCTCTTCTCACTCAAATATTTCGGCATTCTGCAAGAAAGCCTTTGGAATAGAACATGTGTTTGTTAGATTGTGGTTTGCCTATGCTTGCTAAACGGGGCCCTTGGAGTCAGACAGCCAGGTGGATCTTCTGGCTCTGCCACTATGCCTATAAGACTTTGAGCAAATCACTCAATTTCTGAGCCTCAATTTCCTGGTGAGTAAAACTGAAATAATCGAAGGTTACACCTTATGGGGCTGGAGTTAGAACTGAATAAACAGATGTGAAGAACTTGGAAAAGTGGTACATGGTAAGCCTTCAAGAAAATATTAGCCACTCTTTTTATTATTGTTATCATTATTCTTACTATTTATAGTCAATTATTTTTAAGACTTTGATACTCTTTTCATGCCATTATAGATTAGAAGAATAAAATAGAATAAATTAGAATAATAAATTAGAATTAGAATAATAAAATACAACTTCACAGGCCTCCTAGAAATTAGTTTTTTTGTTGTTGTTTTACATCATCTGCTTGGAAAAATTCTTCTCTTAAATAATTATGCTTCTTCCATCATCTTCTTATTTATTGTATTCTAAATTTAGTCTCTGGAAAATAATTGGAGATTATGGAAAGACTACATTTTTCATTGATCTCAACCAAAGATCTTGAGCAAGGGGTCCACTCCATTTATTTTGTTATAGAATAATTAATAAAAACACAACATGATGTGAATTCTAATGTAACAAACTATATTTTCTCAGAATAGTGCTAGGCACACATCCAATTGTATAATGCTTTCTAAAATATCTGCAAAAGACTATGCCAAAATTTAGGTTGTTGAGTGTGTATTTTTGGTATTATTAAGCAACAGAATATCACTTTTAAACTAAAAGTCCACTCCTTAAATATCTCTCCAAATATCATGTATTATACTTTTCAATGAGTTGTTAAGATTATACTGCTAAATGTATGCCCCATTTGAAACAATCTGGTCTCAGATTGTGAATCTTCAAAGAATCCAACATAAGTGTTTTGAAAAATCAAGCTGTGCCTTTGTTTTTGGAAACACTGCAAAAAAGGCAACTGACCTGCAATTTCAGAGGAAAGCAAATAACAGCAATTGGAACACTTACCCTGGGAAATGCACTATGGAGAACAAAATATGTTTAAGACAAATGTGGTATCTGGATTGTCAAGTGTTGTCATGGAGAGAAATGCGTTTCTATCCATTTTTAGGATGAGAAGGGAAATGTATGAAACATCATAAATATGCCAAAGTGGAAGATAGTTAGATAAATAGTGGTATATGCTACCCTGAAATTCTGTGCAGCTATTAACAATAATTTTTTTTATGAGTATGTATTAAATTGGAAAATGTTCATCATATTAAGTTGCCCAAAATGTTCATTTTCTTATGGAAAAACACAAACAACTATTTTGGCTAACTCAATATATTAACAGAAACAAGCTGTCAATCAAATAGTACTATAACATTTTAGTTCAATAAAATATCTACTTTCAATGGATTCAACCTCAAAGAGGTATACTTATTTTCTTACAAAGCAATAATATTATGGGTGATTTTAATGTATGGATGTGCTGTGGTTTTCAAAATTCTTATAATGAATATACATTTCAGAAGAAGACAGACCATCATTAGTGATATCCAGTATAAACACTTAGTTCCAGGAAAATATAGTGGCCAAAATGCTATTGTATTGAATTACTATGAAACAAAACTTCAGGAAAAAAAAATCTATTTCTAAGCATTACCCACACTTATCAGTAAGACAGAAAACTGATACCATCGTTTAAGGAGCACTAGAGGAGAACCAGACGTTAGACAAAGCACATCATACATATGATTTCCTTAGTTCTCACCACAACCTCATGAAGCAGAAACAATCATTATTCCCATTCACAAATGAGGAAACAGGTTAGGAAGAACATGACTGGCCCAAGATCATCCCATTAGCAGCTGGTACAGCTGGGATTCCACTTGTGTCTAATTTCGTAGTTTATGGTCTTAATAACTACACTGGAATTGTTCCTTTATATACCCACTTTCTATTCAATTTGCATGTAGAGATCCAGGCCTTAAAACAGTTTTGATCAAAGTAACACAGACACTTTTTCCTACACAGGCCAATGGATTCCAAGGTTTTTGAGGAGTAGGATGCTTTGGAAATTAGAAACAATGAGTGTGAGGCTATAGAATATGCTGTACTTTATTGACTTTTGCTCAGAAGATAGACACTAACAGCTCTCCTGCTTAAACCTACCACACTAAAGGGCTCCGAGTTTCCAAAGTCAGATAGACTTGTTCTGGGAAACAAAAGTTATCAATATGTGGCTTAGCTTCTCAGAGAAACTCAGAGTCAAATGCCAGCTCCCCCTGAGTCGGCACAGACAGCGCGCTGCTCCCTGTGTTCTCCATTCAGATCCTGAAAGCAATTCTATTTCTAGGTAATCTGTGATTAAAAAAAAAAAAAAAAAAGGAACTGGAAAAAAAAATGGAGATTTATAGTTAAGAGACTCACTGCTTTCTCTGGCAGAGAAGAGGAGAAATCATCATGGTTTTATAATGTTTATTGGCTTCAGGGGCCAAGACTTTCCTCCTCTAAGAGGAGGCAATGGCTTTTCTGGTGTACTTTCCCTGCAATGGAGGGGCCTTATGGTGCTGCCTGTGATCTAGAATAACTAAAAAGTCACAGTGCAAGTCTCTCAACCGCAGCCCCACTGACATTGGTGGCATGATCATCCTTTGCTGTGAGCTGTCCTGTGCTTGGTAAGCTGGTGAGCAGCTTCCTTGGCTTATACACACTAGCTGCCGGTAGCACTCTTCCAGTTGTAACAGATACCTGCACCAAAATTGTCTCCAGACATTGTCAAATGGCTCCTGAGAATTGCCCTAATTGAGAACTACAGATCACAGTGCATTCCTAAATCTAACCTTTTCGCATCTTCTTAAAAAAAAAAAAAAAAAGCTTGATCTTCCCATGGTACAGAATGCCCCAAGAGCTTGTCCCTCTGGCTGTGGCTGATTGGACAAAAGATAACATGTGACCCAAGCCAGGTCAATCATATTTAGTCTTTCAGAGATGGCATTTAAGATATAGGAAGTGAAGTGAAGTGAAGTCACTCAGTTATGTCCAACTCTTTGCTACCCCATGGACTGTAGCCACCAGGATCCTCCATCCATGGGATTTTCCAGACAAAAGTATTGGAGTAGGTTGCCATTTCCTTCTCTAAGAGATCTTCCCGACTCAGGGATTGAACCCAGGTCTCCCACATTATAGGTAGATGCCTTACCATCTGAGCCACCAGGGAAGTCAGATACAGGGAGTGAGTCAAATATACTTGTTGTATACCATGATGCAAAGTGAGATCAGAGGTGGTACCACAGAAATTAAAAACTTTATGCCAATCCCTAAGTTATGGGAGAGCAAAAGATAAAATCCTTGAAGGAACCAGTCTACGCAGAGGAGAATGAGAGAAAGAAAGATCAAAACAAAGAAAACAAGATGGAAGCTGCCTAAACAGCTTATGACTCCCAAGACATTTGGCTGAATTTCCTATAACTGAGTTCCCCAGGATTTCTCTGTTTTCTTAAAAAATAACTTTTGCCTTTCTTGGTCTAGTTTGTGCGTGAAGCGTGAATGTTTTCTAACCACCTAACGCTTCATAATGAAAATACACAACATGAGCCAATCTAGAAGGTTTCTTTCTCCCTCCATATCTAGATGTGGGACCATGGACCCTAAGTCAAGTGGTTTAGGTTATAATTCCTGCTGTATGACCAGAGCAAGTGAGTCACTTCTCTGAGTCCTGATTTCCTTACTGAAGATTTTGAAGGTCAACTCACATCTGGCTCTAAAATGATGAAAGATAAAGATGGGGAGAGATACCGATTATCCCTTTGAACTGTGGACTCTCTGTTTGACAGGTATACAAAATTGTTTACAGATGGTGGTCAAGACTGGTTATTAGATCCGTCAGTTTCATCTCAAGAGTTAGCAGAGCTACAGGTTAGCAATCATGGGACCAATGGAACATGAATGAACCATTCTAAGTCTCAGTTTTCTTCCTGTTTAAAATGGCAGAGAAAGTGTATCTACCCTGGTAGTCCTTGCCTTCAGGTTTCCAAGTCTTTTTCGTCCACTTCCATGCTGGACAGGTAGGGTTCACTTATATAACCCATAGGATATTGTGGAAACAATAAAGGATGACTTCTGAGGCTCTACCATAAAAGAAAAGGGTCACACTGTGGCTCCTACATTGCTCTCCTGGGCCACCCACTCTGCAAGAAGCCAGCCCCTATGGTGTGAGGACACCTAGCTTCCTTTGGAAGGGTGCCTGTGGAAGGGAACAGAGGCCACCTGCCAACAGCTCTGTGAAGAGCCATCTTAAAACCATCCTCCAGCACCAGTTGAGTCCTCAGATCTTGACTGCAACCACAGAAGGGACCCAAAGCCAGAACCACCCAGCAAAGCTGAATTCCTGACCTATGGAAATGGTGAGATGGTGCCTGCTGCTTAAAACTGCTAACTTCAGGGGGAATGTGAATTGTTATACAGCAAGACATAAGATGGATGAGTAAATAAAATAATGCATTGCATAAGAAATGTTTAGGACAGGGCATGGCAAATGGTGAACTCTCAGGCACATCTATCTGTTCTTAAATATATATGAAGCCCTAGAGCAGTGCCTGGGATAGAGTAAATGCTCATTAAATACAGACTGAATGTGTGTCAGGTATTACTATCTTTACTACATTAAACATCATCATTATACATAAACTCGATCCAAAATCAATTCCAAAATGAGCTGGGCCTTCAAACTCATAGACTTGAAAAAATTCCTTCACCTTATCTTCTCTAACACACATTCAAATACAGCTATTTGAAAAACCTAGAGCCAGACAAACAAGAATTCAAACTCTATGCAAAGGGCTGGTATTTGTCTAACTTTGCAGCACTGTAGAGGCACCTTCTTTATTATCCTGAACCATATTTAGATGAAACAAAATATATATATTATACACCATAACAACACAGATGAACCCATAGAAAGAGGAGTGAAATCAGTTACCGTCGACACAGGAAGGTCGGTTTCTTGTCGTTCCAGCCACTTTCCCAGGTAGACAGGAACACTTGACTGTTTGCGACCGCTCCTCAATGCGGTTTTTATTGCAACATCTGTGCGCAGCAATCACTTCACACGTCCCTCCTTCTGGCAAGAGAGAAAGAAGCGGGATGCTGATTAGAGATAATTCAGTGGCCGTTCACGTACGTGTATCTATACATGTATACAAGATTGCATACAAGGGATGTGTCATATCATTGGGGAGAAGACAGGCATCAGGGAACAACATTCTAAACACAACAAAGAGCCCTCAAGAGGCAACACTTCTGGGCTGTATGTATGGAGAGGTAGTGGAGCAGTGAATGCCCAGAGATAACACACAACAAAGATGCTATGAGATTTAAATGCATTTGGAGAGCTCACCGCTGCATTATCTTTGTGTTTAGAATCCTCTGAGCTCCCACTAATGACAAGAAACTGACACTCCAGTGGTATATAGAACCTGCAGTGGCAAGAAAACTGCCCTGAAATGAGCTTTCCCTCCTAGCATCCACTCACTCTCAAAGGAGTTGAATAGAAATCTAGTTGAAGAGTCATTTCCCCAATCCAGATCTCACCCAAAAGTGATAGAAAAAGAAACTCAGTATGTGCTTCAAATGGAATCTCAAATTACAGACCAAGTCATATGGCTTCACTTAATTATTACAGATCAGCCATGCTCTCTTCAGCATTTACTGGCACCCTAGTGTATGCCACTCTCTGCTAAGTTCTTAGCGGGTGCTCTGCTGGTTCCGTCTAAAGGCCAGTGAAACTCAAGTGTATCTTTTCAGCCTAAAGGATACCAGCTAAGCCAGTTCTCCAGGGATGTAAGAGGTACTCCAAGTGATCAGAAACTTGGGATTTATTTCACCAGCACAAGTTTTGCATTCAGGAAGAATGTTTTTCATTTGTCCATAACACTTAGAATCCTAGGCATTTAGGACTCTTGGCAGTAATTCCTCAAGCATTTGTTAAGCAACCACTGTCTACAGGTTCAGTTCAGTAGCTCAGTCGTGCTCAACTCTTTGAGACCCCATGAATTGCAGCACGCCAGGCCTCCCTGTCCATCACCAACTCCCGGAGTGCACTCAAACTCACGTCCATTGAGTCCGTGATGCCATCCAGCCATCTCATCCTGTCTCATCCTTCTCCTCCTGCCCTCAATCTTTCTACAGGTTACTGTGTTCTAAACTATACAGGATGTGTATCCAGCCTGTACATGGTGGGCACTTAACAAACACTGAAACGAAGGAGTAGAGGGAGGGAAGATAGGCGGAAGGTAAGAATTTAAACACAACTGCATCCCGATCTGAAACAGTGGAACTCAGGGGCTTGCAATGCAGGGGCAGGGGGTGGGATTGTTTTGCTATTCACTCATGCTGTCAATCAAATGGGGCAAAATCTGAAGACATTTTTCATTGTCATTCCAGGTAGAGGGTGAGAGCTAATGGCATCTAGTGGGTAGAAGCCAGGGATGCCCCTAAACATCCCACAGTACACAGAACAGACCCTACAACAAAGAATTATCTGACCCAAATGTCGATAGTGCCAAGAAACCCTGGTATAATATGATGGGAACAATCACAAGAATGCCTGGCTGGACTTCCCTGGTCGTCCAGTCGTTAAGAATCTGCCTGCCAATGTGGGTATCATGGGTTCCATCTGTGGTCCTGGAAGATCTCGCATGCCACGGAGCAGCTAAGGTGAAGCACCGAAACTAGTAACACTGAGCCTGCGCTCTGGAGCGCACTCGCCGCAGCCGCTGCACCCGCGCACACAGCTCCTGAAGCCCGCGTGCCCAGAGCCGGTGCTCCGCCATGAGAGAGGCCATCACAGCGAGAAGCCCACACCTGTGATGAAGAGCAGTCCCTGCTCACACCAGCAGGAAGAGCCCGCGTAGTAATGGACGGCCAAAAACAACCAAGCAAAAATCTCTGACTCAAGCAGATGACTTGTGTCTTCCTCAATAGGATGAAAGAGTTTGGGCTTTCACACAAACCCGTTTTGGCCTGAATCTCAGCTCTGTCACTGTTGAAGTCCCTCAGTTTTGTTATCTATAAAGTACACATATCTGTAAAGTACAATAAAAATAACCTTGCGTCACAGAGTTATGTAAGTATTAAGCAAGGCAACACACGTTAGCGCTGAGCCTGACACACGGTTGAGTTCATATATGGTGCCTGTGTTGGGAATGTCCAATCACACTGATGTTATATTTCTTTGGGGATGCTGCCCTCCTTTCTGCCTCAGGAAAGTTCAAATAGGTTTTCTCCCAGAATACTCTTTCCTGTCTTTCCATTCCTCCATCCACCATTCACAGGTTAAATGCATAGACTGATTACAAAGGTCAGATCCTTAGAGACATTTCCTAATCTCCACCATTTTTCATTCTCTTAGAACTATACACATTTGCTTGCACGACTGTGACCACAAAACTGTAAGTTTGGTCAGAGTGAAGGTTGTTGCTTGTCTCTCCACAGCACTATAGTCAAAAACTGGTGTGAGTAATCCATAACTATTGGTTGAATGAATGAAAGAATAAGTACATTAATGAAAATCCACATGATAAATATAGAGTTCCTTGGACATAGATGGAAGGGGACACCCATTCCTTTTTAAAGAGTTAGGAGGGCTACTGAAGTTGACTTGAAAGGTAGGGCTTCAGCAGGGGACAATGAAGGGGAAGCATTTTGCTAATGTGAGAGGTTGGAACATGATTTTAAAACAAATGTTTAATCATAGGATGACACAGGACAGAAAATTTATGAAGTTAGTATAGTGAGCTCCCATATATCCCAAACTCTACTACATATTTCCTAGTTTTAGGCCCTTAATATTAACATCACATATTAGTATGCTACACTTGTTATAATTAATGAACAAATACTGATACAGTGTTATTAGCTAAAGCCTAGGCTTTATTCAGATTTTCTTACGTATTGCTTAATGTCTTTTTCTATGCTAGGACACGTCCAGGATCTCACATTAATTTTAGTTATCTTATCTCTTTAGGTTCCTCTTGGTTATTACAGTTTCTCAGACATTCTTTCCTTTTTGAGAAACTGAACAGTTTTGAGCAGTGTTTGTTTGTTTGTTTGTTTGTTTATAAAATGTCCCTCAAGTGAGATTTTTCTTATGGTTTTCTCATGATTAAACTGTTATGTGTTTTTGGAGGAGGGCCATGGAGGTACACTACCATTCTCATGACATCAAATCAAGAGTACATATCATCAACATGACTTATTACTCTTGATGTTGACCTTAATCACATGGTTGATTCAGTACTTGTCAGATTTCTCTATCATAAAGTCATCCCTTCTCCACTGTCTGTGGTGTCCTCTTTGGAAGGATGTCACTGAATACAGCCCATCCTTAGAGAATGCAGAGTTATTTATGTTCCATCTCCATCTCTGTGGGGTTGCAGTATCCATTACAATTATTGGAAATCCTTCTACAAGGTATATAGGTCTGCTCTCTTCCATTTATTTATTTATTATTTACATCTGCAAATTATTTATATTAATTGATTGATGAATTAATTATATCAGTATGGGTTCATGGCTCATGGTTATTTATTTATCCTTTGGGTTATAATTCAATACTATGCTATTTATTTTGTTGATCAAGATGGTCCAGATTTGGCCATGATGAGCTTTTCTAGTTAATTTGCCTTCTTCCCCCCCGCCCTTTGTTTTAAAGCACTTCCTTTCTTTTTGGCCCTATGTTATGATTCTGCCTCATTGTGTATATTTCCTGCCCTAGTCCTAGAATTAGCCATATTTCTAAGGAGAGTCAAGATATTTTAAATACCTGGGACAATATTTTAAATATTGGAACAGATAGAACTGAGGACTTGAAACAGGACTGAACAGAAGAGGACTTCCCTCTCTAAGGAGAGGCTTTGGGGGCGATTGTGCGTTGCAGTGAGGTACGTGACTATGAAGCTAAGGAAAGATATGACCTGGATACTGCTCTTGAGCGACACCACGTCCACTCTTTGACACCATTCAGGAGGGGTCAGAGAGGGCAAAAAAGAAGTAACAAGAGACCACTGCAGAATTCTAAGCAGGCTTGAACTTGGATGATAAGAAAAGTATTTCCGTCTCACCATCTATCCATCATTGGATGACAGTTAATGAAACAGCAGGGCTAGAGGTACAGTTTACTCTTTAACATCAATGCTTGCAATCATGTCACTTTAGCTTATAATTGTCAGCAACAAATGCCCCTAGTCAAGTCACTAATACCTAGTTTTATACTTCATGAAAATACCATTAATTCTGAAGTCACCACTTAACTTTAATGTTAAGGTTGGAGCAACACTTTTGATTGAGAATGGCACAAGGCATATGAAAGCTCTCGTTTCATTTACAGCCAAGCTAGCAGGGTGACAGACAAGCCAGATCATCTGAATTGCTGACCGAGTTTGATAATGTGGACAAGGCGGTGGCCCCTGGAGGCCCAGAGCCAGTTCTCATTGCCCTGTTGTGGCGATGGTTTGATCACTAAGTCATGTCTGATTCTTTGTGACCCCATGAACTGTAGCCCACCAGGCTCCTCTGTCCATGGGTATTCTCCAGGCAAGAGTACTGGAGTGGGTTGCCCTTTCCTTCTCCAGGGCATCTTCCCAACCCAGGGATCAAACCTGGGTCTCCTGCACTGCAGGCAGATTCTTTACCATCTGAGCCACCAGGGTCAGCTCTGTGCTCACTATACTTCAGCGAGCTCTGATTTGGGTGCTGTCCTTGGCACTTTACCTACATTAACTGTGAACCTCCCAGGAACTATACAAGGCATTGTTCCCACTCAACAGATGAAAGGAAAGTTGAATAACCTGACCAGAGTCACACAAGTGTGCCCCAAGTCTGTTGCATTCCAAACTCACACATTTTTTGCATCTTGTCACAAGACTTTCTTTGATGATAAAGAATTTCCAAAAGGAAGTTTGACACTTTGTTTAGAAGGGGTATCAGGGTTAAGCATTCTACCTACCCCTCCCATAACTGTGTCCTTGACCTCACTTATTCTACCCTTCTCTCCTTCCTTCTGCTCCAGGGCCACTGGTCTCCTTGCAGACTGCTGGCTGAACGTGGCAGGAGTGATTCCTCTTGGGGGTTGCCCTGATTCACAGAGTTGTTGCTCTAAAGAGCAAACTGCCTCAACAAGTTGAACCCTGTAACATCTAGGACATTCTTCCAGTGGATCTCTGGCTCACTCTCAACTCTTCCATAACTTTTCCACATGTCATTTTACCAGAGACACTTCTGACCACCCTATTGAAACCAATGGAGCAACTTTCACTCACTGAAATCTTAATTCCTTTAGTCAGCACCCATGATTTCACTTTGCTCTGTGCCAGCCATTCCTCCACACCCAGCCACCAGGGTACCTGTAACTTACCAAATACAGTATATAATTTATTTATGTATTATGCTTATTGTGTGTTTCTCAGTGGACTGCAATTTTTTGAAGGACAGGGATTCCTGATGTTTCCCATTAAACACTGTCTGTCACATTATTGTTAGGATTTCAAAAGTACTTTTGATGCATATTTCATTTAAACTGCAAAACTGTTCAAAGATAGAAATGGGACTATTGTCATCTGTACTTTTTTGAGTGAGGATGAAGACTTAAAGCAGCCAAATGACATAGCCACAAAAGAATCGGCAATGATAATAGTATTCCAGGTGTTAACCATTTACTGACTATTTACTATTAATATGTTACTCTCATCATGGTAGATACTGTATAAAGCTTCAATTTATTACATACTCAAAAAGCCCAAAGAGATTATGATGACCCTCATTTTTACAGAGGAGGCAAGTGTCATCAAGAGCAGCTTAAACACTTACCCACATTTTACTTAGCAAGTACCTGTCAGCATCTGGACCAGAATTAGATCCTCTGACCCCATGTATGTATCCTTTCCCCAGTCCCACCCTGGCACATATGCTGCCTTTTCTCTGAAAAGGAACAGGGAATTGACAAGTGCTCCATTTTCATTAAAACCTTGTATATAAAGTCAGTGACCCCAGACCACATCTTCCTTAGGCTAATGGATGATGGATTTGCACACTGGAAGCCAGAGGGGTTGCTGTAAATAATGAGTCATCTGATCTTGACAAGTTGAACTACGGCTTCAATGACACCTACTGCTCAGCTGCA
The DNA here is from genome assembly GCA_006408675.1 of Madoqua kirkii. Classification (NCBI taxonomy): domain Eukaryota; kingdom Metazoa; phylum Chordata; class Mammalia; order Artiodactyla; family Bovidae; genus Madoqua; species Madoqua kirkii. The sequence continues at coordinate 4,287 of SJYC01041572.1, read as the reverse complement.
CCAATGTGGAGACCAGAACTGGGTCTCAGAGAACCACAGACCCCTGCCATTCAGAAGGTCTGATGGGCCCTGCCATACACAGATCTGATTCCTAAGGCTCATGCTTGTGACTGACCTAGCCACAGTCAATCAGAGAAAGGTAATCTTTCAGTAGAAATCTGATCTTTCTTTAGAATACTAACTACAAAATCCTGGTCCATAGGTTTGCAATTACAAAAAAATAAAGTTAGTTTTTTTGGAAAAAGCTCAGATATGCAGTCCTTTGATTAGAGTTTTTCAAATTTTGCCTCATGAGACTTCACAGATTATCTGAGGGGGTTCAGTTACACCCACTAGAAGAAAGGAGAAAGCAACTCTTGATAATTTATTTTTAATATTCAGTATAGCACTTCAATGTTTTATTTAAATGTTTATTTTAAAATTCAGTATAATCTTTTAAAGGGATTCCTTTGCTAAGGAAAAAGTGAAAACCACTGTACTCGGCTGATGAGCAGCTCGAAAGCTAATGTCAAGTGACAAGTATTTGCTGGATGGATGGATGGATGATTGAACAAGATGAAACATGAATTACAAGTCTGTTGTGGATTACTGCACAATCATTTAACAAGGAACTTACTGTTTCTGAGATGTTTAGATGTCTTTGGTACAGAATTGTATAGTAAGTTGGTAAGATACACTCCCCATTTTCAATTTCTATGTGTTTTATTATTATTTATTGGCTATATCAGAAGCCCACATTTACTTTGATCCACCAAGACAACAGGGAGAGGCTGATTCAATTCTGTGAAAAGAAATAAAATTCTGGATTTCTAAAATAACCACATGGATAAAACATTTCAAGACCCTCTGGAACTGACTATAGTTTTCTTTACTTCTTGGCCTCACTAGCCAGCTACTTCAAAAAGGAGAATGAAAATAAAAATATTCCCAGATTTGGTTCCTGTGAAAGGGAAGAGTTAGGTTTGTCATAACCCTTTCTGGGAACTAGAAAATTGTTCTTTTAAATCTATTTTATCTGCATTTTAAGAATTACCCAGTGAACTGTCCTTTCAAACCCAACTACCAAGGTTATTGCAAAATCATAATGATAATATTTGTCATGTAAATGCCTTTCAGTCTTTGGCACCAAAGACCATTCTAAATTTTATCTCAGTCCAAGTCAAAATGATTTTGAGGTGATCTATGGCCTCTCAAAGCAAAGTCATTTAAGTGCTCAGAAAACTGAGCTTTCCTTTCTTGCTTACGGATTACCTGGAAACTTGCTTCTTTTCTGGATTTCACTCAGCATCTGTAGGACCAGCCAAGAAGACAGGTAAAGTAACATTTTCACTGCTGGCAGAGAATGTGTCATAAATACAAGCCAGTATGGGATTTGTTTTTACTATTCAGATTTTCTAGTTTGTGGTTTGTATCAGGGCTTTGTCTATAGAAAACACACCTAAGGTGAAATATATTATAAGAAATTAGCCTTCTACCCTAAATCTAATCTTAGAAGGGGGCCCTATTATCCTTCCAGATTAGAAGGTAAATACAGTAACTACATGATGAATGCAGGCCAATCTGAAAAAGTTAGATATGTTAGGTGGACATCAGTTCCCTAGTTTTCCCTCCATTACACATTTTTAAAATAGCGGCCTGCTTCCCACTCTTTTACCCCATGTTTCCCAGGAGGCGATGGGCAAGTCCCCTGCTGAGAAGCTCCCCAGGGCAGCTCTCCACTTTTTCTGTCTGCTCTTTCTTTTGGATTTGTCAGCATTTGGAATGCATTATCAAAACTATTTTTAACAGGAAGAGAAAGTTCCTAATAGCCCCAAAGGGGCGGAAAAAAAAAAAAAAGACAGCATTTCAAGACTATTTCTGGCAGCAGTAACTCTCTCTGAGGTGGAAAAGTTTACAAAAATTTCCAAGCCCAATATGCTCCTAGCAATGATCCCTCTTTCCCAATTCAATGCATTGCTATCTTGCCCTGTATTGGTGAGGAAACAAACAGAAGATAAATTGCTAAGGATAATATTTCTTTGAAAGAGAGTTCTCGTGAATGACAATTATATATCTTGATGGAAAGAGAAGATGAGATTAGGAATGACTGGCAGGTGGATGGCTAAAAATCTGATGATTGGGATCTTAAATGGTTTGTCCGCCCCCCTTCCCCCGCCATGGACATCTAGTAGAAATAGCTTATACTGACAAAACTGATTGATCTGAGCTACAAACTGGGTCAACCATTTAAAAATGGTCACTTGTGGGAGATTGCTAATATCTAATCCTTTTCATCTGTCAGAGAATTTGACACTAGTATATTTTGGTGTTGATAGTTTCATGTCCATGACCAAGTGTAGCCAAGCAATTCGAAATGATCACAACACCAAGTTTTCTGGGAAAGAAGATGCTAGGGGAGAATGTAAGGTTGAAATGGAAAATAATCTCTCTCTTTTTTTTTAAGTTAATGTAAGTCTAAACTCTGTATTTTGGGAGGAGGGGGGCTCCTGTACTCACTATTGAGGTCTTCTTTAGGTGGTCTCCTTGAATCAGATTGTAAGTTATATCTCTCTTCTATATGACCCTACAAGCTCATATAATTACCCCGTAATAATATTTACAATGCACTATTTTGGCACTTTTAAAGAATATTTCACTTTTCTTATCTCCATAAGAGCAGCAACTTTTATATTTCATTACTTTATTACTGGGTCCTTTCTGGCCTGTAATTATTTGTTGAATGAACCTCTTCCCCAAAGACTAGCTTTTGTCCCCCATGTCTCTTAATTGGAATGATTGGTTTATCACCTCTCCATCCGTTGGGCTACTCTATAATGGCAGGAATCTCATCTTGCTTGCTTCTTTATCCCTAGTGTCTGGAACATGTGTGTGTGTGTGCTGAGTGGCTCAGTCATGTCCAACTCTGCAGCCCCATGGGCTGTAGCCTGCTAGGCTCCTCTGTCCATGGAATTTTCCAGGCAAGAATACTGGAGTGGGTTGCCATTTCCTTCTTCAAGGGAACTTCCTGACCCAGGGAATGAACCTTGTGTCTCCTGCATCGGCAGACAGATTCTTTACCACTGCACCACCTGGAAAGGCCATAGTACCTGGTATAGACATTCTCATACTTGCTAGATTACCAAGTAATTAAATAACTGAATGAGGGAAAGAAGAAAGAAAGGAAAAAAAGCAGAGGAGGGAAGAAGGAAAGAGTTAGATAGGAAAAAGAAAGGGAGAAAGAAGAAGAGAAGGGAAAAAATGAAAGACTGATACACATTAATCCTCTTTGGGGATCTTTTCTTGAGTATCCAATATGTGGTCTTTTCAGAAAATGAACTTGAATGATAAATGTAGCCTTTGCAAAGAAGTGCTTTATTGACTATGCCAAAGCCTTTGACTGTGTGGGTCACCAGAAACTGTGGAAAATTCTGAGAGAGATGGGAATACCAAACCACCTGACCTGCTGCTTGAGAAATCTGTATGCAGGTCAGGAAGCAACAGTTAGAACTAGACATGGAACAACAGACTGGTTCCAAACAGGAAAAGGAGTACATCAAGGCTGTATATTGTCACCCTGCTTATTTAGCTTCTATGCAGAGTACATCATGAGAAACACTGGGCTGGAAGAAACACAAGCTGGAATCAACATTCCTGGGAGAAATGTTTATAACCTCAGATATGCAGATGGCACCACCCTTATGGCAGAAAGTGCAGAGGAACTAAAAAGCCTCTTGATGAAAGTTAAAGAGGAGTGTGAAAATGTTGGCTTAAAGCTCAACATTCAGAAAATGAAGATCATGGCATTTGGTCCCATCATTTCATGGGAAATAGATGAGGAAACAGTGGAAACAGTGGCTGACTTTATTTGGGGGGGCTCCAAAGTCACTGCAGATGGTGATTGCAGCCATGAAATTAAAAGACGCTTATCCCTTGGAAGGAAAGTTATGACCAACCTAGATAGCATATTCAAAAGCAGAGACATTACTTTGCCAACTAAGGTCTGTCTAGTCAAGGCTGTGGTTTTTCCAGTGGTCAAGTATGGATGTAAAAGTTGGACTGTGAAGAAAGCTGAGCACCGAAGAATTGATGCTTTTGAACTGTGGTGTTGGAGAAGACTCTTGAGAGTCCCTTGGACTGCAAGGAGATCCAACCAGTCCATTCTGAAGAAGATCAGCCCTGGGATTTCTTTGGAAGGAATGATGCTAAAGTTGAAACTCCAGTACTTTGGCCACCTCATGCGAAGAGTTGACTCATTGGAAAAGACTCTGATGCTGGGAGGGATTGGGGGCAGGAGGAGAAGGGGATGAC
>SJYC01041571.1:0-27938 GCA_006408675.1 Madoqua kirkii | reverse complement strand
TTGGACTGCGAGGAGATCCCACCAGTCCACTCTGAAGGAGATCAACCCTGGGATTTCTTTGAAAGGAATGATGCTGAAGCTGAATCTCCAGTATTTTGGCCACCTCATGCGAAGAGTTGACTCATTGGAAAAGACTCTGATGCTGGGAGGGATTGGGGGCAGGAGGAGAAGGGGATGACAGAGGATGAGATGGCTGGATGGCATCACTGACTCGATGGACGTGAGTCTGAGTGAACTCCAGGAGTTGGTGATGGACAGGGAGGCCTGGCGTGTTGAGATTCATGGGGTCGCAAAGAGTCGGACACAACTGAGTGACTGAATAGAACTGAAGGGAGTCAGGAAGCAACTGGAACTTCCCCTGGGGACACAGATATTGGCAACAGCAATTTGGGAGTGCTTGTTCTACAGCAAGGACACTGATGCTGACAAGCACCATTTAGGAGTCTTCCCTTTACCTCTTACCTAAGAGGGTAAGTATCTGGGACTTACCCTCCTACAACTGGTCTGCATCTGTCCTGGGACACCACAAGCCAAGCAGCCAGCCACATTTGCATCCAGCCCCACCCATCAGTCACAAGCAACAGTCTTGGGGCTTCGTGGGCCAGGCATCCAGCTGAGCCAGATCACAGCCCCTTCCACCAGTGGCTGGCAGCCTCTACAGGAGACAGCCTGGTAGCCAGCTGGGCTGGGGGCTAGCCCCACCATAACAGTGGTCTCACCATAACAGTGGTCTCACTGTAACAGAGTGGATCCAAACAGTCAACATAAGGGACTCTTAGAGAATAGAGTTTGATCACAGTGGAGTGCACTGCTGGGCCCTTAGGGAATCTTCTATATCAGATCTCTTCTCCAAGATGAGGAAATGTAAACATTTACGAAATACACAGGAATTAAAACACAGAATTAGAAAAAATGAGGCAACAGAGGAATATGTTCCAAATGAAGGAACAAGATAAACCCCAGAAGGAGAACTAGGCAAAGTTCTATAGTTTTTCTTACATTTGAATTAAACAAACAAACAAACAAATGAAACAGTGCCATCAGTATGGGATCATAGAGTTTTCTGTTACTGAGATATGCATTTAGACAGTCACGCATGCAAGGATGTACCTTATTTTTAATCAATGATCATTTATGTTAAGAAGTCAGTTATTTGGAGAGCCATTCAAACCTTGTGTCTCTCCAAAGTTTTGAGAGTACACCATCACTGAATTTGTCAACAAAGTTGAAAATCTTCCTATACTAAGCTTCTGGTATCTGTTAAGTGTGTTTCACATTTTTCCAAATGTGAACAGGAAACTAAAGTTTGTGGACCACTATTTCAATAAATCTTCATATATGAAAATCTAGATTTAAACAGTAGACAAATTGGAGGTAACAGCTTTAAGATATTGCAAACACTTCTCATGTTCTTCACATGGTCAATGGCCATGTGTACCTAAAATATTCTCAAGTTTTTCTTCAGCAGGGATTTTGCTTCTGATTACCACCTGGATGTCTCAAATATGCCCAGACTCAATATGCCCCAAACCGAACTTTTCAGTGGTCCCAAATCCTTGGATTGGCACTGTTTACATAGCCTCCCATCTAGAAAGCTGGAAGTCATTTTTTACATCCATACTTCCTTTCCCATATCCCATCAGTTACCAAGTATTGAAAATTCCTTCTCACCATTCATTTCTTCTCCAGCTTTGCCACATTTCAGATCCTCATCACTCCTCATCTGGACAATTCCAAGGAGCTTCAAAAATTACTTGTGTCCAGTCTCATTGTTCTCTACTTGGTCTTCACAATGCAATCAGAACTATACAAATATTTTCCCCCAGGATGTATGAAATCCATGCTTCATGGCAAGACGTGTAAGACCCCTTGTCACCTTTCTTGCCTAAGTACTGTTACTTTTATTGTTTAATACTTAACACTACTGAGCAAGTTGCCTTTCACTAAATGCACTGAACTGGCCCTGAGCTCCTTGTCTTCATGTTCATCTGTCTCTTTTCACCTGCATAGAAAATTGGGTTCATGACATAGCTCCAGATTTACCTTTATATGTGAACCATTCCCTGGCACCTCCACACAGACTGAGGCTCACTTCCACACACACTCCCATTATATTCCCATTAAATTGCATTTATTCCTAGGTTCCTTGGGAGTATGGATTGTGTCCTTTGTTCACTGTACACTGTACACTTTGTGTCACTAGTACACTGCCCTGTGTCTGGTACATAATAATTCTCAGTAAATATCTGGCTAATAAATAAATGCATCTCCTTGACTAGAACCCTTGAAAACAGCAATTAAAATATGATTTGCTATTCATCAACATTTGACTACAAATTTTGGAGTTACAAATACATTGAATCGTCTACCGAATTCACTCATAATTAATCAGAATATTTTAAGAATATAATTATGTGACTTGAATATGTTGACCTTTTGGGGAAAATATAGTTTGAAGCTATGGTGGATTATCACCTAAGTGCAGTAAATTATAGACACTGACACATTTATTATCTCTACCATCTACTCTGTGTCTTTTCCTCTCTACAATCAGCAGAATGCATTGTATATCATATTTGTTCTCTTTTTCAAGACACTGTGTGGGAGCTCTGATGTGTAATTTGCCCATGCAAAAAGGAAAATCACTGCTTAAGTAAAATGTAGGTGGTGTTGGTTCTTACCTTTGGGGAAAAAATATTGTTACATAATTGGTCCCAAACTTTGAAGACATATTCTATCTGAAGATTTTTCTTCCATGTTATTGTGACTGAAGTTGGTACAAGGCTTCTAGTACCATACTTATTCATTAATTCATTCATTCACTGAATGTTTACTGAGCACCTAGTACTTGCCAGATATTGTCCTAGAGGATGGTGTTACAAAAATGATTAAGACAGAATATCTATCTTCATAGAGATTTTAGTCTAGTAAGCAAGCCACTAAAGAAACAATTACAATAATAAACATTGTAGTAGCTAACCTGAATAAGGGCTTCCCAAGCAGTGCAAGTGCTCCTGCCAGTGCAGGAGATGTAAGAGCCTCGGGTTTGATCCCTGGGTCAGGAAGATCCCTTGGAGTAGGAAATGGCAACCTGCACCAGTGTTCTTGCTCAGAAAATTCCATTGATAGAAGAATGGACTACAGTCCACAGGACTGCAAAGAGTCAGACACAACTGAGTGACTGAGCGTGTGCGCGGGCACACACACACACACACACACACACACAACCTGAATAAAGCTGAACTACCATGTGGCCTATTTCAACAGAATGGTGTTCTCTAGGGTATGACATGCATGAGAAATTCAATCTAAAAATTAAAAATTAAATTATTTTGTATGCATTCTTAAAAAATGCCAAGTGGTTTTCCCATGAAGTACAGCAAAATAGCCCCACAATCTGCATTCCCAATCATTCCCCACAGCTGATAAACAACTAAGGCTGCTCCCCTCAATTTTCTCTTTACCCTTTCCTCAACTTTTGGTTTATTTGCTCTTTCCCGGCTTCCTCTCTTGTTGTCTGTCCTTCTTCAGTATATCACTGTAAAGATTCACAGTCCTCTTGGTCTTCTCTATTTCTTTCTCTTTTCCCTCCTTCATTTCAAATCTATTCTTTTCTTCTAAGAATAGGCTTTGCCTACCTTAATGTAGGGGCTTCCCAGGTGGCTCAGCAGTAAAGAATCTGCCTGCCAGTGCAGGAGCTGCAGGAGACACTGATCACTGATTTGATCCCAGCATCAGAAAGATCCCTGGAGCAGGAAATGGAAACCCACTCCAGTATTCTTGCCTGGTAAATCCTATGGACAAAGGACTCTAGTGGGCTGCAGTTCAGAGAGTTACAGAAGAATTAGACATGACTTAGTGATTAAACAGCCAAGTGCTTGATAAACACCCATTGCCCTTCCTCAGGGTCAATCTGGATGCTGGGTTAAGGTGTGCAGTCTAGGAGAGGATTCCCCATGAAGAAAGTATTTGAGAATTATGACTTAGAAGTGGGGTAAGATGGCAGCAGATGGAGAAAGGAAGGAAGGATGACCCTCGGTAGAAGAATACATTATAAAATGAGAAAAGGATTGAAATACATGTTGTGTTTACAGAAAATCCAGTAGCTTGATATTGTTGGGGCATAAGAGTTTAGAAAAATGAAAAATAAAGACTACAGATATATTTTAAGAATGTGATGAGTTCTCTAAATGCTACTGCTAGGAGTTTGGAATGTATCCTGGAAGCAATGAAGAGTTTAATCTAGCTAATTGTGGGAAGCCTTCTACAACTTTTTAAGTTGAAATAAATTCTTCTTCCCACTGGAGAGATAAAAATAAATGAGTGAATAACTAAATGTATCACTTCCAGAAATATTTTTTTGATGTAAAAGGAGACATTATTGTTTTGTGTTTCTATTTGGTCCACACCTGGGAGGGGCCTCTGAAATGAGGAAGGTTGTGGGCTTGAAAGTTTCCTTGCCGTACTTGGGGATGAGCCTTTTCCCAAGTCCATTCTGCAACTCACAAGCCTTTGCAAGTTGATCAAGTGGTTGCCCAGAAGTAGTGTACACTTTCCAGGGCCACATCTTCATGATGGAAATAGAAACCCAGAGGTAGGCATAAGATACCCACATTTGCAGGTGGACCAAAAAAGTTGATGGTGGTCTTCACTTTGGAGGAATATTTCTGGCAGATATGGCAGTCCCTGGTTGGCAATGAGGAGCTAACCACAAAAAAATAGTGTTAGCTGATCTTGTAAGCTAGGTTCCTGCAGGGAAGAGGTCCTGGAGGGTGTTGGAAGAACACCTGGAGAGAGGGTGTTGGAAGGTGGTCTGAGTTCCTGGGTCCATTTACCTAAACAACAGTGAAATGAGCTGATGTTAATGGGCCTTGTATGCCTTTGCAAATAAGGTAAGCATGGCTTTAAGATTATGGTTCAACTCAGTCAAGAGAAGAAGGAATAAATATATAAGAATATGATGGTACATATTCTACTGGAGAATTCTCTCCCAGTTGTCAGGGTCATTGGCTAAGCATATAGTGGGATAAATGTTCAAACATCTGAGACTTTTATTGACAGTATGATCATCAACATGATTTGTTTAATTACTTGGAAAGACCTTTTATTTCCAGGACTGAATTCAGAGGCAAAATAAACCATTTTAGGACCAGAGATACTCTAGTAATACCATGGGGTTTTAATTTTTTTTAATTCATATAGTGTATCTAAGTTTTCCAGGCATTTTATGGATAATTATTGCAATTTTAGAAAAGAGGAAACTGAATCTAAGATGGTTAAATGATTTGTTTAATTTAAGACCACATATTTAGGGAGGGGAACCCTAGGATGCGATCCTAGTTGTTTCCAGTTCTAAGGTTACTGATTTTTCTTAATCCTTAAAATGAATCCCAGATGTATTTTAATAAAACAAATAAAGACAGCTTTTTGAGAAGGACACAAAATTAGTCTATTGAAAAGACAGAAAAATGATGTGTACACTATATAAATATACAAATTCTTTTCTCCATCTATATCAATAAATCAATCAAGAGCATGTAGGAGATAAAGCAATCTACAATGTTTTAAGTTCAGCCAGTATGAGCAGAGATTAATAAAGCTGGAGAAATTATTTTACCATGAAATATTCCTCACCTCTATTTGTCTTTGGAGATGTAGCATAGGAAATTTGCCTGAGGAGCAATTTTGAGAAACAAAAATGTAGACAAATTTTAAGGAGGTCAGAGCAGTACTAGGGAAGAAAAATGCCAAAGGAAATGTTAATAGAATGAATGTACTTAATCTGTGAATGGTTATTTAAATGGAAAATTTATTTTACTTTGAAGCTTTAAGTTTTAAAAAACCTATCTTGAATATTCATAATGATGAGGCATGTGTCTTTCATTTCCCCTACCAGATTTTGTTGGTTCAGTCTCTTCCAAGTCCTTAATAATATCACTCCCTGTTTCACCTCTCTCCTTCTTCCTAAACAGGGATATATAAGTGCTATGAAAGAGATACTCACTAAGTATGTGTGATTACTCTAAAATCTGACTTAGCTTGGTGTTCCTGATAGCAACTATATGTGCCATGAAATGTGTGAGAGAAGAAATAAAATTCCAGGTAGTAACTAGAATTTCTAATTAGGCACTGAGTAATTGATAAATGTCTGTAATTAAATGTAGTTGCTTATACATATTCAGTTAATTGGTTATAAATTTATTCCATCCAGAATTGTTAAACACAGCTAAAAACAAGTTTTCTATTATCTAGTCCTTTCATTTAGGAAGCTTAATCTTTCTTCCTTCCTTCCTCACCCCATCCTTCAATTTTTCTCTTAACAAAATCTTGGCTACGTGTCAGATGAAGGTGACATAGCACATAACTTTTGGTGGTGGTGAAAGAATTAAATGAAGCAATCCCAATAAGGTGCTTGGAGAAGGGAATGGCAACCCACTCCAGTGTTCTTGCCTGGAGAATCCCATGGACAGAAGAGCCTGGTGGGCTGGAGTCTGTGGGGTTGCAAAGAATCGGGCATTCACACAAGATGCTTATCCCAGGCAATGTCAGTTTATTTTGTGATAAGTTATTTGTTTATATTGAACTCTATTTTCATCAGGCACTAACCTAAGTGCCTCACATGAGTTATATCATTTTATCCTATTATTCTTACTTGGAAGATAGGGTCCAAGGTCACAGAGCTGGTAAATAGTAATGGCAATATTTGGCCCTGTAGCCTTTTTCCAGTTTTCTCATTTTTAACCATAGTGCTTCTCAGTCTGGATACCTTTGGCTTGCTCTTTTTTATTCAATGTATAGTAAATGCAGTCTGTGTTTTTCAGTAGAATTTTCAGATATAGCAAAAGTTTGGATCCTTTGAGTTACTTGAGTGACGGCCTTCTGCAATAAATCAGTGATGAGAGATTTCAGATTAATATTGAGATCACTGAGGGCTTCACATTTAAATAAAAATTATGTTTACACTTATGCTATCAATAATAAAACTCTGTCAGGTATCAATAAATGCAATTTGAATATTCTGAAAGTAAATGTTAAACATTTAACAGTATAAAAGTCAATTACGCTTTCCCTTTCATGGCTGCAACAAGGACTCTTGATCTGGTGGAAAATTTTACAAAATTAAAACTGTTTTCAATGAAGTAATCAGAATCCCTCTGATTTTATTAATATGTTCCTGTTGTTTAGTTGCTAAGTTGTGTCTGACTCTTTTGCAACCCCAGGGACTATAGCCTGGCCAGGATCCTCTGACCATGGGATTTTCCAGGCAAGAAGACTGAGTGGATTGCCATTCCGTACTGCAGAGGATCCTCCCCTGCATTGGTGGGCGGATTCTTTACCACTGAGCTATCCAGGATGCTTCCCAGGTGGCATTAGTGGTAAAGAATCTGCCTGCCAAACCCTAGGAAAGACCCCTTGGAGTAGGAAATGGCAACCCACTCAAGTATTCTTGCCTGGAAAATCTCATGAACAGAGGACCCTAGCAGTTTATGGTCCACAGGACTGCAAAGAGTCGGATATGACTGTGACTTAACATACACAAAGCTCTTACCTAAAAGACGCTTACTCCTTGGAAGAAAAGTTATGACCAACCTAGATAGTATATTCAAAAGCAGAGACATTACTTTGCCAACTAAGGTCCTTCTAGTCAAGGCTATGGTTTTTCCAGTAGTCATGTATGGATGTGAGAGTTGGACTCTGAAGAAGGTTGAGTGCCAAAGAACTGATGCTTTTGAACTGTGGTGTTGGAGAAGACTCTTGAGAGTCCCTTGGACTGCAAGGAGATCCAACTAGTCCGTTCTGAAGGATATCAGTCCTAGGATTTCTTTGGAAGGAATGATGCTAAAGCTGAAACTCCAATACTTTGGCCACCTCATGCGAAGAGTTGACTCATTGGAAAGGACTCTGATGCTGGGAGGAATTGGGGGCAGGAGGAGAAGGGGATGACAGAGGATGAGATAGCTGGATGGCATCACAGACTTGATGGATGTGAGTCTGAGTGAACTTTGAGAGGTGGTAATGAACAGGGAGGCCTGGCGTGCTGTGATTCATGGGGTCACAAAGAGTCGGACACGACTGAGCGACTGAACTGAACTGATAACAATTTAGGGGATGATATTGGATTTTTATATTTTTCCCTTTAATGTTTGTAGATTTATGCTTTACTAATTTTGACAACATACCTGGCAATGTAATTGTTTTTATTGAAGTAGTGTTCAAAATTTTTAATTGTCATTGCTAACATTAAATCTGCATGCCAACATTTACTGTTTTGTGATGTGTATTTAAATCAATAATTAAAAAGCACCTATAGGAAAACCAAAGAAACATGAAGTCGTTTACATTTTAAGTAGTGTAGCTGTGGCCCAAGAAAGTCTGTGCCTTAAGAGACAGTTGTCTCATTTAGAAGACTACCTTAACTTAAGGACTGTATATGTATCTAGTGAAACACGTATGAATAATGTACATCGTGACTCTGGAACCCAACCCTGGACCTCTCAGTTGATTCAATGTCCAGCACATAGATGGATCTTGATATATGTTGAATGAGTAAGTTCTGACTGATTCATGGAAACACTAGAAATGTGATTTTGTGTGTGCAATGAAGAGGGTGGGGTGGTTTTTAGATGGGATATACTAAGTCATTCCTGCATTAACAAGTAGAGGAAAGTTTGTAAAACTAAGGTTTACAAGGCAAAGGCTTTGAAAGTAAAAGGTTATTAAAATTTCAGGATCCAAACTTGGGTGTGAATTGTAAGTCTGTGCAATATTCAATTCAGTTCTGTACAGTTCGGTAGCTCAGTTGTGTCTGACTCTTGAGACCCCATAGACTGCAGCATGCCAAGCATCCGTGGCCATCACCAACTTCCAGAGCTCACTCAAACATGTCCATCAAGTTGGTGATGCCATCCTACCATCTTATCCTCTTTCATCCCTTTCTCCTCCCACCTTTAATCTTGCCCAGCATCAGGGTCTTTTCTAATGAGTCAGTTCTTCACATCAGGTAGTCAAAATATTGGAGTTTCAGCTTCAGCATCAGTCCTTCCAATGAATATTTAGGACTGATTTCCTCCAGGATTGACTGGTTGGAACTCTTCCCAGTCCAAGGTACTCTTAAGAGTCTTCTCCAATACCACAATTCAAAAGCATCAATTATTTGGCATTCAGCTTACTTTATAGTCCAACTCTCACATCCATACGTTATTACTGGAAAAACTATAGCTTTGACTAGACAGACTTCTGTTGGCAAAGTAATGTCTCTGCTTTTTAATACACTGTCTAGGTTGGTCGTAGCTTTTCTTCCAAGGAACGAGTGTCTTTTAATTTCATGGCTGCTGTCATCATCTGCAGTGATCTTGGAGCCCAGAAAAATAAAAATTGCTCACAGTTTCCATTATTTCCCCATCTATTTGCCATGAAGTGATGGGACCAGATGCCATGATCTTAGTTTTCTGAAGGAGCTTTAAGCCAACTTTTTTTTACTCTCCTCTTTCACTTTCATCAAGAGACTCTTTAGTTCTTCTTTGCTTTTTGCCATAAGGGTGGTGTCATCTGCATAGCTGAAGTTATTAATATTTCTCCTAGCAATCTTGATTCTAGCTTGTACTTCATCCTGCTCAGCATTAAATAAGCAGGGTGACAATATATAGCCTTGAGGTACTCCTTTCCCAGTTTGGAACCAATCTGTTTTTCCATGTCCAAATCCTGACTGTTGCTTCTTGACCTGCATACAGATTTCTCAGGAGGGAATTGAGGTGGTCTGGTATTTCCATCTCTTTAAGAATTTTCCATAGTTTGTCATGATCCACACAGTCAAAGGCTTTGGTGTAGTCAATAAAGCAGAAATAGATGTTTTTCTGGAACTCTCTTGCTTTCTTGTGCAATGTAGCTATCTTTTACTGTCCTCTTTTTGTATGCTTTACCTTGTAGACATTGACTGTTATCTCAGGCTATGTCTTGGATAAATATGAATTAGAGGGAAAGAAAAAAATAAGTAAACAATGTTCAGGTGTAGTTTCAAAACATATTAGAATTGAAAACTATGTTATATAAAGACACATATTGTCTCTGAAGGCTTTTCATATTTAGCACTTTTGCTATTTCTATAGAAAATATCATCTCGCACGAGGAGAGAGGGCATTTTAAACTCTGTAGACAATTCCATCTAGTTATGAATAGATTGTGCTCTAGAAGTTCATTTGAAAGTTAATTCTTTAGAAGTTATAACCTATTTTCCTGTGGAAGCAATGTGCAAAATAGGACTTAGATTCCCAAGGTGCCAGAAGGTGTCATGTCTTGTACAAGCAATTTAATGTAAAAGCAAGTGCTCTGGGGTAACGGAGAGCTGGGTTCAAATTCCCCTCTCTAAGTGCTAATTTCCTTCTCTCTAAAATGGTGCTCATTTTAATGTTCACTTCGTTGAGTCTCAGTGGATTAAATGATATAGTAGATTGCTAAGTGCAGTGCATGCTTCCTAGCATAATTTGCTCAGGAAGGGAGCCATTGTTTATCCCATTATAAGAGAGTCTATGAAAATCCATGCTCTCACTGTATTTATACTGTCTTTATTGTATCCCATTCCTTTTGGAGCCCCAGACATTGTTAGTATTTAAAAATTATCCATGTAATTCTGCTCTGCATCATCAGGACAGACTTTCATAATTTCTCCATACTCTTTTCTCAGCTGGAAATGAATCCATATACTTTTTTTCTCAAGTCCCAGTTCAAATGTTACTTCCTCAAGAGAGGCTTTTTCCTCACTGCAGCTAGAGTGAATGAAGGAAAACTCAAATGTCACAAGAGCTAAATGCTAAGCAGAACTAGTTATGGAATCACAGCTGGCCAGTAGATATGTGAGGCTAACTGCTTTTACAGAATGTGTAGGGCAAGTGGCTTAGTGTTTTGGATTAGGATAGGACTCTTGTAGGACTCTTTCATTAGATGGTTGTTGTTTAGTTTCTAAGTTGTGTCCGACTCTTTGTGACCCATGGACTGTACTATGCCAGGCTCCTCTGTCCTCGACTATCTCCCATGCAAACAGCACAAACATGAGTTTGCTCAGTCAGTGATGCTGATCTAACCATCTCATCCTGATGCAGGGATCTAAACTGTGTCTCCAGCGTTGGCATGTGGATTCTTCACCACTGAACCTTCAGGAAAGCCCTCTTTTGCTAGATTGTGAGAGCACTAATTAGGGACCTCCCAAAGTAAATCAGAAGGGACGGAAGTAGTACAGAAATCCAGCTGGTGAGGATTAGTCGCTCAATCCTGTCCAACTCTTTGCAACCCCATGGACTGCAGCCTGCCAGGTTTCTCTGTCCATGAAATTCTCCAGGCAAGAATGCTAATGTAGGTAGCCATTCCCTTCTCCAGGGATCTTCCTGAGCCAGAGATCAAAGCCAGGTCTCCTGCATTGCAGGCAGATTCTTTTCTGCTTAAGTCACGTATAAACTTGACAATGAGTCATATAAAAGCAGGCACATTGTCTAGTTCATTGCCAGAATCTAAGCATCTAACACAGGGTTAGTCATTCATAACTGACTTGGCTATTTGTTTAGAAAAGAGAGATGGAAGAAAGAAGGAAGGTATGCAAGCTTAGTTGTTAGAGGTTCAAAATCTTTGTCAAAATATACTCAAAATAAAATAGCATTAAATGTGTAGTTTCTTATGTAGTAAAACAGCCTGCTGCTTTTAAATTTTTAATTTAAAAAGTGAATTTCTGCTCTCCTTCACCAACTGCCAATTAAGTTATTCCAGATTTCATTTCAAATCATCCATAGGAATCCGTACCCCTCATGTGATGATTTAGAATAGAGCAGGATGGTGATGGTGAGACAAAAGCCTTTAGTAGATATTAAAAACTATGAAGCTTTAATTATGGGACTTTTAAATTGCACAAACTTGGTAAGAATATTGCCCTTATACATTTAAGAGCTCAGATGCATGTACTTATAGAATGAGACCACTCCTTTGGGAGGAGAGGATCAGATACACATTAGCAGACTGAATTAAAACATTTTCTTTTTATTTCACAAGATTATATCAAAAATTCTGACTTTTCTAAAGAAAGAATTTTACAATTTTTCATGAATTTCAGGATTTTTTGTTGTCTGGGTTTTTTTTTTTTTTTTTCCTTGAAAGGATAACAGTTACCAAAGGCTTTGAAACACTGATATCCAGTATATTTGAAGATAATAGTTTCTGGCTTTCTTCCCACTCTTCCATTCAGCACATGGCTTTCCCAAGGGGACTGTTCTACTTTATAATTATGCTGTTGTGGGCAACCACTTCAGCCAGGTGCAGTGGAAAATTTTATTCCTTTCATGAATGCTAAGCCAGCCACCCTCTGATGCATGAGGTGGTGTGTATTTCTATAAGTGCTGATTTGCACGTACACCTTCAGATTTTGTCCTTGATCTTCGTGTCTTTTACTTCTATTAATGCTCTTTGGTTTATTTCCTCCTTTATTACTTTCTCCATTTGTACCAAGGATGCCCCATTTAAACTTCTAACCTATATCTCTGACCAGATTTTATATACATATATGTATGTATGTATGTATATATAACTGGAAGGGCTGATGTTGAAGCTGAAACTCCAGTACTTTGGCCACCTGATGCAAAGAGCTGACTCATTTGAAAAGACCCTGATGCTAGGAAAGATTGAAGGCAGGAGGAGAAGGGGGTGACAGAGGACAAGATGGTTGGATGGCATCACTGACTCAATAGACATGAGTTTGGGTAAACTCTAGGACTTGGTGATGGACAGGCAGGCTTGGCATGCTGCGGTCCATGGGGTCGAAAAAAGCTGGACACAACTGAGTGACTGAACTGAAATGCTCCCTAAATATCTCAACTTCTGGATCCAATAGACAGCTGTCATAGTGGGGTTTTATAAAAGTATATATTTGGTCTTTGACACCATTCATGGCTCCAAACTTCCAAATCCTTGGGATATCCTAAGTGAGAGCAAAAAAGGTGTATTTTGTTATGTTATGAGATGGCTTTTGGAAAGCCCCTAGGTAAGTGACCAGGACTGAGAGCTGGTTGCCAGTGGAGTAAACCATGAGATATGAGGGTTGCAACTTGAAGTACTCTCCCCAGGCCCCATCTCTGCGGAAGGGAGAGGGGCTGGAGATTTGAGTCCAGTCACTAACAGCCAATGATTTAATCAGCATGCTTAAGAAATGAAGCCTCCAGAAAAGCAGCAGCTTCAGAGTTTCCAGATTGGTGAACCTGTGGAAATTTGGGGAGAGTGTGGAAAGCCTGTGCCCATTCCCCTATACTAAACTATGATCTCTTCCATCTAGCTGTTCATTCGTGTCCTTTAGAGTACCCTTTATAATGAACTGGTGATCTATTAAGCCAATGCTTCTCTGAGTTCTGTAAGCTATTGTAGAAAATTAGTGGAATTCCAGGAAGGGGGCGTTGGAACCTTTGACCTACAGCCTGAAGCACAAGTGTCAACCTGGATTTGGGACTGGTACTGAATAGGGGGGTGGGGGAGGGGCAATTATGTGCGATTAAGCTTTTAACCTGCAGGATTTTGTGGTTAACTCTGCATAGAAAGTATTAGAACTGAGTTAAATTTGTGAAACATCCTCTCAGTGTCCATGGAGAACCAAGTTAATTGCTTGGTGGTGTGGAAAAAACCAAGTATTGAACAGTTCAAACTAAGTATGTTAGAATCTTAGCATATAATATTTTCTTTCCTTCTTACATATTTCCACAATAAATGGCCCTTTTACTATATCTTTATTTCAGAGAATGTCACTTTTATTTATGTAGCTACCTAAGACTGTAATCTAAGATCAAAACTCAAAATCTTCCTCATTTCTTGTAGACAATTAACTTACTTCCTTAATATTTTGGGCATCAGTTCCTTTTTCTTTCCCTGAATCATCACCTTACTTCAGAGCCTCATAATTTTTTCCTTGCTTTGATGTGAGAGCCTCCAAAGTATTTAGCCTGCTTATAGTCCAGCTCTTTTCTAGTCCATTTTCATACTTCACCCATCCACAGTGATATGTTTAAAACTCAAAGCTTGAATTTTACATTTTTCTAACATTTTTCTGGTTCTGTAAATTTCATGAATTTACTACATCTGATTCAGTTTTGCATCTCTACTGCTTAAGTGAAAGCTATATATAGGATATTTACTAATTCATTCTCTAATTCTTCCCTTCACTTTCCATCTACCACTTTCTGTGATCCAGGGACTGGTACATGTACTGGGTATACAAATGTAAACAAAATAGCTAAAGTCTCTGTTCTGTGAAAAGACAATAGTGTGATATGATAGAAAGTAAACAGAACTGGATATCTTACATAGAATTATCAAAGAAGGCTTCTCTATGGGACCTTGGAATTTGTAAGGGTGAGAAGGATTCAGTCTTGAGAAACAAAAATGGGACTGAGTATCTGGAGCAGGGTAGGCTAAAGGGAAATTTCAGTGAGGTAAAATTGCCCAGTTAGGAAAGCGCCACAAGGCAAAAGTCAGTACACTTTCCTTCCATGTCTGAGTGAATATGAAGAAGTAGGTGGAGAACTTCTTTATTCTTTGACTTAGCCAGATAACAGACACTGGAAGAACTGCTTTCCAATCTTTCCATGCTATTGCCTTTACATTTCCATTGGCTACTGAAACCTACAATCAGAATGACATTGACATATATATACTACTATGTATAAAATAGCTAGTGATAGTTGCTGTATAACACAGGGGGCTCAGCTCAGTGCACTGTGACAACCAAGAGCGTGGGTGAGGGTCGGTGGGAAGGAGGTTCAAGAGAGAGGGGAGATATATATATATATTACATATATATATATATGAAAAGTGAAATAAAGTGTGAAAGTGAAAGTCTTTCAGTTGTGTCTGACTCTTTGCAACCCAGGCCACAATACTGGAGTGGGTAGCCATTCCCTTCTTCAGGGGATCTTCCCAATCCAGGGATTGAACCCAGGTCTCCTAAACTGCAGGCGGATTCTTTACCAGCTGAGCCACAAGGGGACCCCATATTTACATACTTATAGCCAATTCACATTGTTCTACAGCAGAGACCAACACACACTGTAAAGCAGTTATCTTCCAATTAAAAAAATTATCTTTCAACTTAAAAAAATCCTATGGTAAACCATAATGGAAAAGAATATTTTAAAAATGTGTGTATATATGTAATATATATGAATAACTGAGTCACTTTGCTGTGTAATAGGAGCTAACAACCTTATAAATCAAGTATACCTCAATAAAAATAAATAAGCAAGAAAAATAAAAGTTGTCAGTGGGGATTAGTGAGCTCTGTTGGCCTTTAAACTGTTGACTGAGAACATTCGCGTGCCAGCAAGGAATAAGCCAGCAAGTCCCTGTGAAATTTAAAATGGATCCATTTCACGACATATTTTCCCCAAGTCTTTAAAAATCCTTCAGATAAGTCTCAGAAGCATGACTCCAGAGTGAATTAGTGTCAAGAAAAATAAATTATTCCTTTGTTTTGATTGACGCTAAAGGGCCTGCTTTCACATTAGAGCAAGAAGTCTTCTGATTTTTTTAAAGTGTTGTCAAATTCAAATATGCTTTCTATTGTATGCATACATTTCCAAAAGGGTCCTAAAATTCAAATAGTTTAGTTTACTAACTGCATCTTCAACTTTTTATATACAGAGGCAAGACAGTTCTATATAGATGAAGAAAGTCAGGATAATGAGGATAGAATTGCAAATTGCTGTGTCACAGAGAAGAGTGTTGGTTTCATTTGGATGCGTATTGGCTGAGTCACTAAGTCCTGTTCAACTCTTTGTGACCCCCTGGACTATAGCCTGCCAGGCTCCTCTGGCCATGGAATTTTCTAGGCAAGAATACTGGAGTGGGTTGCAATTTCCTTCTTCAGGGGATCTTCACAACCAAGGATCAAACCCATATCTCCTGCAGCTTCTGCACTGGCAGGCAGATTCTTTACCACTGACTCACTTAGACAATAATTAAAAAAAATAGTACTATGCTGAATGTTACACTTAACTGAATTTGGTTAGCTATTTACGGTGCTGGATGGAGTTTGGAGGTGGGCGGTAATGGGGTCCTATTCCTTGTCATAAAATATTAGGGGCTTTGGAGACAAACAAATCTTTTTGCCTCTGACCTAAAAACATACACTCTTCTGAGCTTTAAGCGTGGGAGCCAATTTCCTTTAATGCAGTATAAGCCAGACTTGCCAGGCGATAAAAATTACCTCAGGCAATCCTATCATTTGACATTCCTCAGTCCCTTCTGAGACTGCTGACTTTCTAAGGGAAGGGCTGGGAAACACATGTATTTAATGCCTCTGATGATCAGGTAAATTTGAGACTCACAGGCCTCATGTGACTAATTAGTCCCTAAAATTTCCAAGGTTCACCAGTTTGAGAAATGCTGACTTGAAAAGATAAAGGCTGATACTTTCAAAATTTCTCACAAGGTAATTGTCACTGGAAAAGTGGTTTACCTTTGGCTCCAAGTGTTAGTTGCTCAGTCATGTCCAATTCTTTGCAACTCCATGGCCTGTAGCCACCAGCCTCCTCTGTCCATGGGATTTCCCAGGCAAGAATACTGGAGTGGGTTGCCATTTCCTTCTCCAGGAATCTTTCTGACCCAGGGATCAAACCTGTGTCTCCCAATTGCAGGCAGATTCTTTACCACCTGAGCCACCAGGAAAGTTTATCGTTAATTCTGTCCAAATTAGTT
Organism: Madoqua kirkii; assembly: GCA_006408675.1. Lineage (NCBI taxonomy): Eukaryota > Metazoa > Chordata > Mammalia > Artiodactyla > Bovidae > Madoqua > Madoqua kirkii. Next base: position 11,222 of record SJYC01041571.1, on the reverse strand, counting down.
TTAAGGCTTATCTTTAAATGAAAAAGTAAAATTTGAAAATTCTCAGAGAACTCATAAACCCCTGAGACACTGTGGGACAATCCTTAGTTGGAGAGACTCAATTTGACTACACAGCTAACCACGCCAGTGGATTTATTGCCACCTCATTACTTCCTAGCTTTTTCTTATCCAGTGTCTCAATCTCCCACTCTAAAGGCATCCACGTTGTCATAATGGACAAGGATTTCACATTTGGGAATACCTAATATGTGCCAGTTACTAAGATGTTTAGGTCTAGCTCTGTATGTGTTACTACATTACTTCAAAAAAAACTTTCAAAAATTATATTGTCTGTAATTCTCTTTTAGGATAAGAGGCAACCATCTGAAAATAAGGTATATCCAGAACGTGTGTGTTTGGTAAAACAACTTCTGGAACCCATCTCATAGTTAGAAATCTATGAGTTCGATCTCCTTTAATAGCTATACTCAAAAAGAAAAATGATTATTTATGTCTAAAATGAAGATCCCTAGACTGTGAGCTCTGAACCATCAAAGCAAGCCTAATGATACAGATTAGCTGATTAATCTGATCCATAGCTTGTTAAAACATTTTCAAGGGTTTTTGAAATATTTCCTCACAGTCTTCAATTTTACTATACATGCTTTTCATATCCTGCCTAGCAGCCACAGCTTCAGAAGGAAGCAACGCATTCAGTTTAGTTCAGTTGCTCATTTGTGTCCGACTCTTTGTGACCCCATGGACTGCAGCACGCCAGGCCTCCCTGTCCATCACCAACTCCCAGAGTTTACCCAAACTCATGTCCATTGAGTCAGTGATGCCATCCAAACATCTCATCCTGTGATCATCCTCTTCTCCTGCCTTCAATCTTTCCCAGCATCAGGGTCTTTTCAAATGAGTCAGCCCTTCATATCAAGTGGCCAAAATATTGGAGTTTCAACTTCAACATCAGTCTTTCCAATGAATATTTAGGACTAATTTCCTTTAAGATGGACTGGTTGGATCTCCTTGCAGTTCAAGGGACTCTCAAGAGTCTTCTCCAACACCACAGTTCAAAAGCATCCATTCTTCGGTGCTCAGTTTTCTTTGTAGTCCAACTCTCACATCCATACATGACTACCGGAAAAACCGTAGCCTTGACTAGAAGGACCTTTGTTGGCAAAGTAATGTTGCTTTCTAAATGCTATCTAGGTTGGTAATAACTTTCCTTCCAAGGAGTAAGCGTCTTTAATTTCTGCAGTCACCATCTGCAGTGATTTTGGAGCCCAAAACATATTTCCTCTTTTAGGAAGTTCTTAAGGAACCCCTGTTACTCAGAGCAGTCTTAGTTACTCAGATAAGGAAGGTATTAATAGTGTGAGTTACTCAGACTGAATCAGGAAAGACTGAGTAACAGTGTGAGTTGCTCAGACAAGGAAAGCTGAGGAATTCATCTGCTGTGCTGTGCTAAGTGGCTTCAGTCGTGTCTAACTCTTTGCGATTCATTCTAAGGACTACAGTGCAAGGTTCCTCTGCCAGGCAAGAACACTGGAGTGGATTGCCAATCCTTGCTTCAGGGATCTTCCTGACAACCCAGGGATTGAACCTGCGTCCCTTATGTCTCCTGCAATAGCACGCAGGTTCTTCACCATTAGCGCCACCTGAGAAGCCCACATTTCTTATAGTTTAAATCTATCAGATACCTAGCTTTCTCTCCCACTTTTCTTTCTGCTCCCCCAACCCCAACTCATATCCCAACACACACACACATAAAACAGCATATTTTCCTTTGGAGTGAATTGATAATTTTCTGAGTAAATATGTATATATTTCTGAGACTGCATTTGACCAGAAAATCTAGGACACTGAGGAGGAGAAATAAAATGAGATTTTAGGTGATTAAAAGAAATGAAATAATGTACAAATTAGTATTATTCCCAGACATAGTTGTGATAAATAATATTTTGTTTTCAGATGTCATAAAGAATATCAATAGATAAATTGTAATAGGCCACTAAGTATTTTATAGCATACCCCTTATCCTAGGCCTATGTCTTTAAATAAATCAAACAAATATATATTAATACTTAAATAACTCTAGGTTTTCAAATAAAAATAAGATATAATTCCTCCTTTTTGGTAATCTCTATCACAAAATGAGGACTTCCCTGGTGGCTTAGACAGTAAAGCATCTGTCTACAATGCGGGAGACCTGGGTTTGATCCCTGGGTCGGGAAGATCCCCTGGAGAAGGAAATGACAATCGGGGTGCTTCCCAGGAGGTGTTAGTGGTAAAGAACCCGCCTGCCAGTGCAAGAGAGAGAAGAGATGTGGGTTCCATCCCGGGGTCAGGAAGACCACTAGGAGGAAGGCATGGCAACCCACTCCAGTATTCTTGCCCGGGGAACTCAATGGACAGAGGAGCCTGGGGGGCTACAGTCCATAGAGCTGAAAAGAGTTAGACTTGACTGCAACGACACGAATGCATGCACACATCACAAAACTGGCCAGAATGTGCCACACTCAGTTCATGGGGAATATGCTTTATTCTGAAAGTGCTTCTCTAGCTTTGTCATATGAAATAACCATGATTTGTATTGAATTTGTCTAGTACTTTGGAATAGGCCATTAACTGAGTCAACTATTTGGAAAATTCACTCTAATCTTTGTTATCCCAGAAAATCTTTGTATCCTATTTAGAACTGGTATATGGTCTTGTCAGTCATTTTATTATTGTATTGCTTTTTAAAAAATTGTCAGTTATGGTCATGAATATCAGAAATGGCTAAAATAGATTAAAAATAGTAAGAAATTATACTATATTATTTCTGAGCTGTTTAAGAGCTCATGTGATATTAGAGTTCAAATGTTATGTGATTCATTAAATATATAAATGATTCCTTGTTTAGTCCTTGCTTAGCTAAACCTGTTATATTTCTATCTAGCAATATTGGAAATTACTTTTTTCACAAGCATTTCTTCTTTTTCATTTGGTAGTTTGTCACTTTGAGAAAAAAAATGATTTTCAAAGTAACAATTCATGCTACATACATGCAATTCACTATGTTGCATTTAAATACAAAATGACAGGACTTCCAAGTTTTACTTTTTATTATGTTAGCTTAAATTACTGGTGAAAAATTCAAAATCATAGGTTACTTTCAAACAAATGAACTTTGATTTTTAAATTTGCTTCCCTATTTTCTGAGGTTCTTTCTCGGATCAGAAAATGTCACTATTATAAAGCAGTAAAGTTCTCCTGGGAGATCCAGCTGAAAGAAAGAAGAAAGAAACTAGTTTCTCATTTAAATGGGGATTTAATGGGGCTTCCCAGATGGCACAGTGGTAAAGAATCCACCTACTGGTACAGGAGATCCAGGATACAGGGGTTCAATGCCTAGGTCTGGAAGATCCCCTGGAGAAGAAAATGGCAACCCATTCCAGTATTCTTGCTTGGAAAATCCCATGGACAGAGGAGCCGGACAGGTTATAGTTTGTGGGGTCGCAAAGAGTTGGACATGACTGAGTAACTGAGTACACACTTGAAAAATGTTTTCTTTTCTTATTAGGTAAAATTTAGAAAATAAAAAAAGGAGAAATAAGAGAAAAAATCCCACTTTAAATGTTATTATTCAAAGTAGTTCTTTTAACCTTTAGTTTATTTTCTTCTAAAGTTTTATCTAGGTTCACCTTTAGGGATTTTCATAGTTGTATATAGGCAATATCAAATTCTATTTAATTTTCTTTTTACCAGTACACATCATATTTCTCTATATTATTATAAGTTTCTCAGAGATACAGTTTTAAATCTCTGCAGAATATTTCATTGGTTTTATATCCCATAATTCATTCCCTGATTTCTGTATGGATACATAGTTAAAGAACCTCTAGTCTTTCATTGATTTTTACGCAGTTTTGTATTTCTATCACTGACATGTTGCATTTCTCCATGATTCAATGTATCCTTAGGAAAATAAACCCTATCAATAAATTTGTAAACAGATTTCTCTCAGATGAAGCTCAGTGGCATTTTCCAGAGATGGTAATGGAAATTGACAACAATTCTTATGGCTGAAGGTAGAGGTCTATTGTTTAGAGAAGCTAAATTAGATATTACTGATTTAGTACTTTTAAAGTGGACATTTTTGGGGAATTCTCTTGAGGTCCATGATTATGACTCCACACATTTACTGCCATGGGCCTGGGTTCTATCCCTGGTCAGGGTACTAAGACTGCAATATTTATCAATTTTTGCATGCTCAGTGCTTCAGTCATATCCAACTCTTTGCAACCCCATGGACTATATCTCACTCCTTTCTCCATGGGATTTTCCACGCAAGAATACTAGAGTGGGTTGCCATGCCCTTCTCCAGGGGATCTTCCCAACCCATGGGTGGAAACTGTGTCCCTTACATTTCTAGTATTGGCAGGGGGTTCTTTAGCACTGGTGCTTCCTGGGAAGTCCATTAATCAATACCCAATTTAAAAAATCATTATCCGGAAAATTATGTATACAGCAATGTAACTTTAACTAAATGGCAAAAATTACATAAACAATAAATTTCCTAACTTAAAAGTGTATGTGATCATATTTTTGCTAAATATATGAGACTGAATATTGTTGTCTGAGGAGTAAACTCCACCCAAAAGCATAGTGGGAACCAATTCGTTCCCTCACTGGCTCTGCAATCTGTCCACAAAATGACCAGTCCTGGAAAGGATGTCAGTGAAAGGTAGACTGATGAACTGCATTTCCTTTTGTGTCTGGGGCTCTGAATGCAAGCAAGGTTACACTGTTATTTGTTGAAATAATAGCTTGAAACAGAGAAAGTGCTATTGATCCTTTCATCAATAAATCACCAGTAAACAATGCAAGCTCCCTGAGCTGCTTGGGGAAAATTATGACACCTCATTTCCTGTTTGCTTCCCCAAGTAGAGCAGGATCATTCACTAAATATGAAAAGGGAAATTTCAATTCCAAGTTGACTTGTAACATCTTTTTCAGAGAAAACTCTCCCTCTATGAGTTTACCTCTAATAACAGTCTTTAATGTAACTCTTTCTTTTCATTTCTTCTTCCCTTGTTTTTTTTCTTTCTCTCCCATCCGCTATTCCTCCTCTTTTTCAGCCTCATCCTCTTTCTTCTTATTCTTTATTGAACACTGCTTCTGGGCAGAGGAGGAGGATACAGGAGCCATTTCTGAAAATAAAAACCAGTTTTTTTAAAAGACAATAAGGAAAAAACGTCTCTCCTTTGCTGTTTTCCCTGACAATGCAGATTGAATAATTCTGGACATCTGTCAGAACCGGCTCTCAGGGGTTTTGGGGTTTGCTTAGGTCTGGCAAGTAGACAGCACTACCCCAGCAGCTGAACAATGATCCAGGACAGATTTTAGCAGAGGCCAGCGAGGGGTAGGTGACATTGCAGGTTGTGGAGGAGGACAGGCCTCCTGAGTAAACACAGCAGGCAATTCAGGCAGCAGTACTGAGTGCTCGTCATGGTCTAAAGAGGCCACACATGACAGGTTATTGGTTTTGACATGCTACAAGGCAGAGAGGAAAGGAATTTAAGAGTAAGTGGAGGGAGACAACTCACCAGAACTGCGATGCAGCCAGAAGACTCCTGCACATGGGGAAATAGAGCAAGGCAAATCCAAATCTAGAAGGAAATCCTTAGAGAAATATGTATTTATCAATGTATTTATTGCCCAGTGTTGTGATGCAAATTGTGCTATAATTGTATAATGTTCTGATGCTTATTTAGAATTTTTAGCAGATTTTAAATTGATTGGGTTCTCAATATGATTAAAATGAAAATCTATTTAGATATAAAGGTATGCACACTGACTTAGCAAAATATTTTAGTATAAATGTCATAGCAAGCCAGGCTTCCCTGGTGGGTCAGCGGTAAAGAATTCACTTGCCAAGCAGGAGATGTGGGTTTGATATGGAAGTTGGGAAGATCCACTAGAGAAGGGAATGGCAACCTGCTCCAGTATTCTTGCCTGGAAAAATCCAGGGACAGGAGAGTCTGGTGCGCTATTGTCCATGGGGGTTGCAAAAGAGTCAGACATGACTTCAAGACTAAAATAACAAACAACAAACAAGCCACAGTATAGCTATATGTGTATCCCTCTATACACGAGTAATTAAAAAAATAAAAAGTTAGCAAGCTTTAGATAGATTCTTCTGTATCAATACAGCATCAGCCAGTTTCAACATGTGATTATATCTGCAAACAGAAATAAACATTATAGAGGGATTATTAATAAATTAAATGCAGTTAATGCATCTTTTGCTTATATAAGATGAATTGTGGAAGGGGCAAAACTTGCACTAAAATTTTATTTTTGTACCAGTTTTATGTATAACTGTAGACAAATTATGTTCCCAACATGGGTTGTTTTGGTGGAAAGATCTGCCAACCAACCAAGCACCAGCCTATAAAAATCAAGGCTATGGTAACTTTCATCGCGATGAGTCGTGTCTTAAAGAATATTGGCATTGGCAATTGCTAACACAGGTTTGGGTGATAATGAAAACTCTTGGTTACTTTGGCAACATATTCAAATACTGATTATCAGGAAGAATCTAAGTATGCTTGAGGGGAACTGGGGCTAGTTTGTAGATGGCTAGAAGAGGCTGGATGTTTCTCACCATCAGAATTTACCTTTGTCCTTTATTTTCTAGAACAGAAATGAGACTGTCAATGAAATGTTACTGATACTTCAGACTATGGATTTTATTAGAACAGCATCTAGTTTGTAATAAGAATTTTACCCTGCAAGATATTCTTTCTTCCTTTTATACATATTCAAAATAGAAGTAGTTTCCTTAGTGTTCAAAAGTCAGTTAGTATTTCCTAATGGAGGGGAAAAAAAGGCCAAAAGCCAGTATCTGCCGAGAAGAGCAGTATTATTTGTCTGAAGAGTTTTTGTTTTATTTATAGGCTGAGCAAAGAAAAGACCAAGCTAGAGTTTTTCTTTTGGTAATTTAGAAGCAAATAAAAGTCATCTTTTAATAATACAACTAAATATTGAAAATGTTTCAGACAAGCTTGAAAAGATTATTATTTATTGGATATAAGATTCTCAATTAATGTCTGTATTATTTAGTATATTGTGTTCCTTAAATCCTCTTTGTTATGAGTAATTGACTCAATCTAGCCACATATGAGGAGAAGGCGATGGCACCCCACTCCAGTACTCTTGCCTGAAAATCCCATGGATGGAGAGGCCTGGTCGTGAAGAATCGGACATGACTGAGTGATTGCCCTTTCACTTTTCACTTTCATGCATTGGATAAGGAAATGGCAACCCACTCCAGTGTTCTTGCCTGGAGAATCACAGGGACAGGGGAGCCTGGTGGGCTGCTGTCTATGGGGTCACACAGAGTCAGACACGACTGAAGTGACTTAGCAGCAGCAGCCACATATGAAAGAAATAGATTTAAATCTCCAGTTATATCACTATTTGTGAATTTTTAATCAAAATCTTGTTTCCATAATTTACATATTTTAAGACACCATAATTATATGCTTATATGTAAGTGATTATTATATTTTCCGAGTGTTCTTTTATTATTTCATTATATGAATTTTGCTTATAATTCCATTTTTATTAGGTTCAGTTCAGTTAGGTTCAGTTGCTCAGTCATGTCCAACTCTTTGCAACCCCATGAATCGCAGCAGGCCAGGCCTCCCTGTCCATCACCAACTTTCAGAGTTCATTCAAACTCATGTCCATCGAGTCAGTGATGCCATCCAGCCATCTCATCCTCTGTCATCCCCTTCTCCTCCTGCCCCCAATCCCTCCCAGTATCAGGGTCTTTTTCAATGAGTCAGCTCCTCACATGAGGTGGCCAAAGTACTGGAGTTTCATCTTTAGCATCATTCCTTCCAAAGAATGCCCAGGACTGATCTCCTTCAGAATGGACTGGTTGGATCTCCTTGCAGTCCAAGGGACTCTCAAGAGTCTTTAGTTACTACTGTTTATTGGTTATTATACTCTTGGAGATTATTTGTCAATTGTCACTTTTAGACTTCCCACATCATTTTTAAGGAATATATTAGATCAAGCTAGACTTTGTGTTTACTAATTTTTTTAACTTATGCATTTTATGTTTTTACTTTGTTCTTTATTTTCTGGAATTACCATTATGTGTATGCTGGAGTCTTCCAAGCAATAATCTGTAACCTGGCTTTAAAATTTTCTATTTTGTTATCTTTGTAGTCTACATTTTGGATGAATTTTTCTATATCATCTTTAAATTTACCAATTTTCTCTTTATAATACTTCAAACTGGGATTGACCTTATTTTAAGTTTCCAGTTTCAGTGAATTTATTTTATCATTTCTTAGAATTTCTGTTTTGTTCTTTAAACTTACCCATTCTTGCATAATTTCTTCATGTTGGTTTCATAATTTCTTGTTTGTTTTAACAAGTATTTTCTCTTCCTTGTGCTTGGTAAAGATGCTAAACATAAGTTTTAGTATTTTAAAAAATATTTTCAGATTGCCTTGTTTTCATTTTATCTAGAGTAAATGTTATTGGCTATGTTTTTAACGTTGTAGACTGTCTGCCTATTCATTATTCACAGGCTTATATTGAGTGAAAGATTTTATTCTACCTCACCTGCTTTTACCCCCGGCTTATTGCCAGTGCTGCAATTTTTTTCCCATCCAAACTTACCAAAACTCTCCAACCTGAACTAGTCTTGTGTTTGTGACACAGGGGCTCTGTTCCTCAGAGATTCAAGAGAAGTGGAATGTCTAGTCACTAAGCTAGATGATAATATAGCCCATAGCCTGACCTGCAGGTTGCTTGCTTCTACTTTCTTTGCTTAAACTAAGCTTTAACCTCGGGCGAAGTTTGGTCACAGATTGAGACAAGTGGCTAAATTTAATAGGATGAAGATTACTTGATTGCCTAAGCCAAAGTGGATCACTTCGAGTTTTTCATACTTCCTGAGTTGGGATTCCCAACTGGCCCTAACTTCTCACAGACTCTCACTTCACTGGCCTATGGTTGTTTTTTGACTCCATGTCTATGCTACAGAGATGGTTGTCTTATTTCAGATCTCAACTGTTTCTTTTAATTTTCCTTTTCAAAAATCGGTATCTTTCATTGTTATACATTAGAAGAAACAGATCTCAAAACATAGAGCTACAATACTATATTATCTGTATCTGCATTTTACAATATGGTAGCCGTCAACCACAAGTGGCATTTTAAATTAAAATCAGTTAAAAAAAATTCAGTATCTCAGTCATATTAGCCACATTTCAAATTTTCAATGATCCCATGGTGGGTATTGGCTACCATTTCGATAATGGAGATGTAGACCATCTCCATGACTATGGAAATTCTTTTGGGTGCTTTCTCTTCAATAAGAAGCTAAATATTGAAAAGAGGACAAAAAGGGCTGCAGATGTTTAACCTGTTATGAGGTTGTTGGAAGCCATGAAGCTTACTAAATTATTTCAACAAGACATATGGAGACTATGCAGTAACCAGGATTCTGAGACCTGTGCTTTGTTTTCAACATGTCTATAGTGGCTCACTGTGAATTTTTCTCTGAAGTACAATCTTATGATTTTGGAACCTGAACACCTGGGTGCAAGTTCCAGCCCTGTCCCTTGTTTAGAATGTGATCTGTGATTATACACCCAACTTCTCTGAACTCCCATTTTCTCATTTGAAAATTAAGATTATAGTTATTTTGCCAACTCTATGAGATTTTTCTAGTATGTTTTTTTAAAGCATATTTTGGCATTAGTTAAAGGGTGATTTTTTTCTACATTTAAAATGTTATGTTTCTTTAAATCTCACTTTTTATTGTTTTTTTTCTCAAATAGCATCATGTTTATTCTGGTTTTATTCGTGTATTAGAAATATCCATGTCTATTACTTTAATAGAGACAATTTTGAGTACTGAGAAAAGTATAATAACTTCCTCCCCAGATAGGTACATATGGATAACATGATTATTTGGATTAGAGAGTGCTGATGATAACATTCTACTGAAGAATCTTACCATTTCAGGCCTAGTGAATGACACATGTATATTTCTAAAACATAGTCTAATAAATTTCAATCTCTAGTATTACACAAACAAATTTAGCACCTATTATACAATGTGAATTGTTTTTATTAGATATAATCAGGTAAATCATGATGCTGAGAGCTGAAACCGTAAATAAAATTTGACTCTAATGCTCATATCAGTTTCCAAAGAGTAATCTTTATATATATGTACAGCTTAGTCAAATATTTATTTTTGGGTAGGAAGTGAAAGTTACTCAGTTGTGTCCAACTCTTTGCGACCCTATGGACTGTAGCCTGCCAGGCTCCTCTGTCCATAGAATTCTCCAAGCCAGAGTACTGGAGTGGGTAGCTGTTCACTTCTCCAGGGGATCTTCCCAACCCAGGGGTTGAACTAAGGTCTCCCACATTGCAAGCGGATTCTTTAGGGTCTGAGCTATCAGAGAAGAACCCTCTTTGCTGTCCTTTATTGAGGGTAGGACATATGAACAGAAACAGTTTTTATTAAGACCCTTAAATTTTGAAATAACATATTTTCAACATTGATATCTATATAATAATTATTAAATTTCTGTATTCATTTCTGAATCATTTCACTTGTGGGAAAGGTAATCTCTGTACAATAAAATGGCAATCTTGAGGGGATATATGTAGTTAAATAATGACAATTTTTTACCTCTCCTAATTCTTCTACTTAAAAAAATCTGGTCTTATAATTATTTGGTCTAAATTAAATAATATTTATTTCTCTTATACAAAATTGAGACATGCATATTCTAAGATTTATCATTTGTAGCCTATTTTAACCCTCACAGAAACTCCTCAAGGTAAAGTGTTTATGACAAATAAGGGGACTGAAATGCAGAAAATTTACTTTTCTGAAACTGAGTTTTCTATACAAGCTCTATTCTGTATCGCTTGTCTTCCCTGTAGTGAAGCAAAAGACAGAGTCTTATCATAATGTTGGTTATCTAGTTCTTACCCCAGATGAAGGCTTTTAATGTTTACATTGATTGAATTTTTTATTAGTCTTTTCAGAAGCCTATTTTTTATTCCTTATTAATGTGGAACCAAACAGTTATCTTTTGGAAACAGCATATGGACAGGGAATCTTTCCCAGAAGGCCTAAATATTCTTTTGGAACTAACCAGAGGCCTTTTCTGGACTATGACACCTTTTTTCTATAGTCTTATTTTATAATC
>SJYC01041569.1:0-13255 GCA_006408675.1 Madoqua kirkii | reverse complement strand
GTCTAGTCAAGGCTATGGTTTTTCCAGTAGTCATGTATGGATGTGAGAGTTGGATTGTGAAGAAAGCTGAATGCCAAAGAACTGATGCTTTTGAACTGTGGTGTTGGAGAAGACTCATGAGAGTCCCTTGGACTGCAAGGAGATCCAACCAGTCCATCCTAAAGGAGATCAGTCCTGAGTGTTCATTTGAAGGACAGATGCTGAAGCTGAAACTACAAGACTTTGGCCACCTGATGTGAAGAGCTGACTCATTAGAAAAGGCCCTAATTCTGGGAAAGATTGAGGGCAAGAGAAGAGGACGACAGAGGATGAGATGGTTGGATGGTATCATCGCCTCAATGGACATGGGTTTAGATAAACTCCGTGAGTTGGTGATGCACAAGGAGGCCTGACATGCTGCATTTCATAGAGCTGCAAAGAGTTGGACACAGCTGAGCGACTGAATTGAAGTGAACTGAGCTAAGATATGACTTTACTAAGATTTAGAGCTTAGGACTTGGGAATAAGAAGATTTAGGTTCTCGTCTCCGATAATGAGCTGTCTTTGTAAAATTATTCCATTCGGTTGAAGAAGTTAGTCCTTCTGATGTCCTGCTTTTATTTCTGTAAAATTAAAGGACTGAGCCAAATAATCTTCAATGATTTCTAAATTCTAAATTTTGAGGCGCCTTTAGTCCAATATTTGGGGGAAAAAAGTTTCTGCCAAAATAAATCATAAGAAATGCAGGATAGGCATATCAAAGCACACTCTATAAATTTAGAGATATTGAGGGCTGAATAATTTACAATCTTTTATAATTAGAGGATAAATTTGCATTTCATATATATTCAGAATATCATTACATCTCATTTATTTTTCTTAAAAATATTTGAACATTTTAATTGCTTTTCCTGTGTCCTTTCTATTTTAAAAACATTTTGAGAAAAATTATCTTTACTATATCACCCGAAAATCATTTGGGAATGTTATGATTCCTACTGAGGAATTATTCTACAGTAACAAATTAAAGATTTGGTTTTGCATACTGCTAAATTATTTCTGCAAGTCAGCATTCAAATATATGTCTAGCCACTTATACATGGAAAATTTGAATTCTTACAGAAGTATTTAAATTGACTTTCATTTTTGCAATTTTAAAATTGCAGGTGCCATTTAAATTTTGACCAACGTGTGTAAGACCTGTTGTTTTTAAAGGCTATGCACCAAGAATGCCTTCAGTTCAGTTCAGTTCAGTCACTCAGTCATGTTCGACTCTTTGAGACCCTGTGAATTACAATACTCTAGGCCTCCCTGTATATCACCACCTCCCAGAGTTCGCTCAAAATTTGCAACATCTACCGTCTTACTTGGGTTTCTCTTACCTTGGATGTGGGGTATCTCTTCATGAATGCTCCAGCAGAGCGCAGCCACTGCTCCTTACCTTGGATGAGGGGTATCTCCTCACTGCTGCCCCTGCTGACCTTGAACATGGAGTAGCTCCTCTTGACTGCTCCTTGGGTGTGGGGTTGCTGCTCCTCTCAGCAACCCCATGTCCAAATTAGTCTTGTAGTAATACAGCTGCTGTTGTGCTTAGTTTTGATAAAATACAAATGATAAAGAAAACACTGAATTCTAGAATTTGAGAGTTTAGTTTCCTGCTCTTTGCAGAATTCAATGTAAATCTTTCTATTTAAATCTGAATAGGTACAAAATAGACTGGAAACTCCTAACCAGAGTTCTCACCTTTCATTTAAAATTTCTCTGCCCAATTCATTTATTCCCTGCACTCCTCTGTTTCATTCCTGTGCAGAATCTCCACAAGACCTCTTATGACAGCTTACCATCTGTCTCCCCAGGCCCTTTCCTCTCCTTGCTCCTCTGTGCTCCAGTTGTACCAATTTCGGTCATATTCATATCTTGACACTTCAGGAAAGCTACTGGGCCTTTGCACAAATTGCTCCATCAGCCTGTACATGTTCTTGTTTCATCCTGTCTGTCTGTAAAATAAGACGATTATACTGAAGAAGCTACCAGTTCAGTTCAGTTCAGTCGCTCAGTCGTGTCTGACTCTTTGCAACTCCATAAATCACAGCACGCCAGGCCTCCCTGTCCATCACAAACTCCCAGAGTTCACTCAAATTCATGTCCATCAAGTCGGTGATGTGTTCCAACCATCTCATCCTCTGTTGTCCACTTCTCCTCCTGCCCCCAATCCCTCCCAGCATTAGGGTCTTTCCAATGAGTCAACTCTTCACAAGAAGTCACCAAAGTATTGGAGTTTCAGCTTCAGTATCAGTCCTTCTAATGAACACCCAGGACTGATCTCCTTTAGGATGGACTGGTTGGATCTCCTTGCAGTCCAAGGGACTCTCAAGAGTCTTCTCCAACACCACAGTTTAAAAGCATCAATTCTTTGGCGCTCAGCTTTCTTCATAGTCCAACTCTCACATCCATACATGACCAGTGGAAAAACCATAGCCTTGACTAGATGGACTTCTGTTGGCAAAGTAATATCTCTGCTTTTGAATATACTATCTAGGTTGGTCATAACTTTCCTTCCAAAGAGTAAACATCTTTTAATTTCATGGCTGCAGTCACCATCTGCAGTGATTTTGGAGCCCCCCAAAATAAACTCTGACACTGTTTCCACTGTTTTCCCATCTATTTCCCATGAAGTGATGGGACCAGAGGCCATGATCTTCGTTTTCTGAATGTTGAGCTTTAAGCCAACTGTCTCACTCTCCACTTTCACTTTCATCAACAGGCTTTTTAGTTCCTTTTCAGTTTCTGCCACAAGGGTGGTGTCATCTGCATATCTGAGGTTATTGATATTTCTCCCAGCAATCTGGATTCCAGCTTATGCTTCTTCCAGCCCAGCGTTTCTCATGATGTACTCTGCATAGGAGTTAAATAAGCAGGGTGACAATATACAGCCTTGACTTACTCTTTCCTATTTGGAACCAGTCTGTTGTTCCATGTCGAGCTCTAACTGTTGCTTCCTGACCTGCATTAGCGTTTCTCATGATGTACTCTGCATAGGAGTTAAATAAGCAGGGTGACAATATACAGCCTTGACTTACTCTTTCCTATTTGGAACCAGTCTGTTGTTCCATGTCGAGCTCTAACTGTTGCTTCCTGACCTGCATGTAGGTTTCTCAGGAGGCAGGTCAGGTGATTTGGTATTCCCATCTCTTTCAGAATTTTCCACAGTTTATTGTGATCCACACAGTCAAAGGCTTTGGCATAGTCAATAAAGCAGAAATAGATGTTTTTCTGGAACTCTTGCTTTTTCAATGATCTAGTGAGCATTGGCAATTTGATCTCTGGTTCCTCTGCCTTTTCTAAAACCAGCTTGAATCTGGAAGTTCACGATTCATGTATTGCTGCAGCCTGGCATTACTTTACTAGAAGAAACTATAGTGTAACAAAAAGACTCATTTCCTTTATAGCATTTATCTCTTTGCATATCTATTAATGATTCTTCCTAAACTATGAAGGACTAGGCTCTTACCTTTTCACCATGGTATAACTTTGCTTGATGAGTATATTTGGGCTGAATAAGTCAATGAAGGAAGAGCTGTAGGGAGATAAATATGGGCTTCCCCAGTGGCTCAGCAGCAAAGAATTTGCCTCCAATGCAGGAGGCACAGGAGACATGGGTTCAGCCCCTGGGTTGGGAAGATCCTCCAAAGAAGGAAATGGCAACCCACTCCAGTATTCTTGCTTGAAGATTCCATGGACAAGGTAGCCTCTCAGGCTACAGTCCACAGTGTTGCAAAGAGTCAGACTCGACTAAGCAAACATAAAACAACAGGGAGATAAGTGGACACTGAAATGATCACACAAATGCTGGAACTACTTGGATCATATTTTAAAACCTTGAGAACAGGTTCATTTCAAATCAAGATGTTTCAATATAATCTTTTTTTTTTTTGGATTTTCTGTGCATACTTTTAAAAATTTATTTATTTTTTATTAATTTAAAACTTTTATTCTATTTTACAATACTGTAATGGTTTTGCCACACATTGACATGAATCAGCCACAGGTGTACTCGAGATCCCAAGTATCATTATTTTACTGTTATGTTTTAATTTTTAAATACCAAAGAAATATATTTCTCATATTTTTCCAAGGTAGTCTGATATGGCATTTGAATACAAATCTTCACAAGAATTTATTTAAGCCCTATGGCTTCACCTTTGTGCTCTCACATTTTCAAAGTGTGATATGTGTTGTCCTTTGTTACTTGATTAAGCACCTGTTGAACAGAGTAACAGATATCTCTGGTAGGCTGTTAAGTCTTATTTATGCTTGACACAGGAAACAGAGGAAAAGATCCATTTTCACCCCAGTATGCTTCAGTTGATGACAGTGCATAAGCGTAGGTTTTACATATTTTAGCTCACCTGTCAGTGACTCTTTACAAAAAAGCCACTCTACTCCTTTGTTCCCTGAGGAATAGCAATGCCTGAGTGTGTGGAAAAAACATCCCACAGAGATGTGAAAGATGTCTGTGATGCTAACTTTCACTTCTGGACTTCCATTTAGTGACCTGTTTTCTTTGACAGTTCAGTTTAGTTCAGTCGCTCAGTCGTGTCTGACTCTGCGACGCCATGGACTGCAGCATGCCAGGCTTCCCTGTCCATCACCAACTCCTGGAGCTTACTCATACATTTTTATAAGCTAAAGACAAAATTGATAAGACATGAAATTTAAAAATTATGAACAGAAAGAATATAAATATCATTATAAATATCAATCTGTCAAATAACTTGTTTTTAAGCTTTTTAACTCTGACATGTTTACTACTCAGGAAATGAAGTTTCTAATTAGAACAGAGTTAGTACTACCTGTGAAAATTGATATACTTCATCTATTTTAGGACAGAGAAATTCTACCAAGGTCAATTGAGATAATTTTCCCTTCTTAAGGTCTAGCATTGTTATTTGTATCATTTGTACTGCAGTTCCCAGTAATTAAAACAGCAGGTTACAGATGGGTTATTTCGGCATGGCACACTCATTTTCTTCCCTTCAGGTTAGATGGACATTGTAGGCACTGCCCAGTGTCCCTGGGCAAGACTCTCTCAGATTGTCCTTGGACAAGAAAATCAGCCTAAATAGATCTTTTTCATTTGCTTCATAAATCTTTCAAACAAACTGTATTAGTGACTGCCAGCTGAAGTGTTCTGAACAGGAGAAACAATTCAATAATTGCATGCTTTTGATGTCAACTTGACATAAAGTTAAAAAGAAAGAGATTCAGTTATTTAAGAGAAGATTTTTAAAAGTTTCTTTGAAGTGCATATTTATCTGTAACCTTTTTTTGTTGTTGTTGAGAAAGAAGTCATGTCTTTCTGAACATTCTCTTATTAATGTACTCCATAGCAATACCTGCCTAAAGAGTGGTAGTTAGGAAAAATTTAGGGAAGAAAGATGAAAGATGAGAAAGTTTCAAAACAATATGCTCATATGGTTTTGGAATAGGAAGGTATAGTATCAACTGCCTTACTCTCTTATTTAAGGTGTGGAAAGAATTTAATATGTAATACTTCTGTTTCTTAGATAAGTCAATGCTTCTGCTCCTTTCCATAATCAAAAAAAACATTCCCCACTCCCAAACCCCTCCCCCTCCACTGCCCCGCACCGCCAAGCCATTGAGTGAAAAAAAAATAGGATTTTCCAGTGCATCATGGAAAATTCTGTCTTAAATCTTATGGGTTCTATGTGTTAAATATATAGGTTAAATTATATGTCAGTCTGTTTGAGTCATCACAATACATGGCACTGGCCCACATTCCTTTAAACAGCTTTCTTTGTTGAAAAATTCCTAAAGTTTAAATTAATCAACTACTTTGATTTTAGATGTTAATTTCCTTCATAATTTATGGGCCTTCACATAACTTCTGCTCTCCTGTTTACCTGCATGGCTTGGCACTTCACCTCCTCACCATCTGTCAAAATCCTATTCATTGTTTCAGATCAAGTTCAAGCCCAGTCACATTTATCAAGATTGCTTTGATCACACTGTCTGACAGATCTCTCCTTCTGGTTTTTCATAGCATTTATTACCATTTCCACTCATAGGCTTTCTCTCAGACTGTCTTGAATCACCCTTATCATTAGTAAATGTCTTATTTGTCCTATTGAACAATAAGCTCTTAGGTCAGTGATTGGGACTTAATGCTTTTGTGCTTCTTCTTAGGGTCCCTTGAATATACTAGTTACTCAAAAATAATTGAAAAGACATTCTTATACAGGATGTGATATTTTAGATAGTCGTCTTTTATAGCCGTCTTTTAAAATTAACATTACACATACATATTTCTCTTTAAAAATAATTCCAATAAAGAAGAGTTGGCTAAAATCATGCCCACATGTGGAACAAGAATAATCTCTTCCAAATTATGATTGATTGCTCATGAATTACATACTCTATTGAATACAATTTTATGCAACATCAAGTCTAAGAGCAATTCTGTCTTTGTCTATGATTTTTATGGAAACATACTAGGGCCTTGTTAGTCCAAAGCCCTGGTGTTTAGTTTGTTGCTATTGTTTAGTTGTGAAGTCATGTCTGACATTTTTTGCAATCCCATGGACTATAGCCTGCCAGGCTCCTCTGACCATTGGATTTTCTAGTAAAAAACACTGCAGTGGGTTGCCACTCCCTTCCCCCAGGATATTTTCCTGACCCTGGGATTGCACTTGTGTCTTCTGCATTGGTAGGCAGATTCTTTATGACTGAGCCACCTGTGAAGCCCAGTATTTAGTTTATATATAGAGTAAAGATGTTTGCATCTAGAAAAGATTGATATATGTATATATGGCTCAACCTCAAAATTAAAATCAATGTAGTAATAAATACCTGGATGTTGTATGATACTGTTCTGAGTCATAAAAGGGAGGACAAAAGAAAAATCATTTCGGTTTAGTGCTAAACTTATCAGTGTTTTGAAATTTCAATTTCTTGAATTATTTTGGAAGAACTCAAGTTCAGTTCAGTTCAGTCTCTCAGTTGTGTCCAACTCTTTGCAACCCCATAAATTGTAGCACGCCAGGCTCCCTGTCCATCACCAACTCCCAGAGTTCTCTCAGACTCATGTCCATCCAGTCAGTGACGCCATCCAGCCATCTCATTCTCTGTTGTCCCCTTCTCCTCCTGCCCCCAATCCCTCCTAGCATCAGAGTCTTTTCCAGTGAGTCAACTCTTTGCATGAGGTGGCCAAAGTACTGAAATTTCAGCTTCAGCATCATTCCCTCCAAAGAAATCCCAGGGCTGATCTCCTTCAGAATGGACTGGTTGGATCTCCTTGCAGTCCGAGGGACTCTCAAGAGTCTTCTCCAACACCACAGTTCAAAAGCATCAATTCTTAGGCACTCAGTTTTTTTTCACAGTCCAACTCTCATATCCATGCATGACCAGTGGAAAAACCATAGCCTTGACTAGATGGACTTTTGTTGGCAAAGTAATGTCTCTGCTTTTGAATATGTTATCTAGGTTGGTCATAACTTTCCTTCCAAGGAGTAAGTGTCTTTTAATTTCATGGCTGCAGTCACCGTCTGCAGTGATTTTGGAGCCCCAAAATATAAAGTCTGACACTGTTTCCACTGTTTTCCCATCTATTTCCCATGAAGTGATGGGACCAGAGGCCATGATCTTCATTTTCTGAATGTTGAGCTTTAAGCCAACTTTTTCATTCTCCTCTTTCACCTTCATCAAGAGGCTTTTTAGTTCCTCTTCACTTTCTGCCATAAGGGTGGTGTCATCTGCATATCTGAGGTTATTGATATTTCTCCCGGAAGTCTCAATTCCAGCTTGTGCTTCTTCCAGCTCAGCGTTTCTCATGATGTACTCTGCACAGAAGTTAAATAAGCAGGGTGACAATATACAGCCTTGACGTGGTCTCCTCTAAAAGTTACCATAATTTAGAGTGGAGTCTAATGCAGCATAGAGTCGGACATGACTGAAGCGACTTAGCAGCAGCAGCAGCAATAGCAGCTAATGCAGCATAATGGAAAACAAG
The DNA here is from genome assembly GCA_006408675.1 of Madoqua kirkii. NCBI lineage: Eukaryota > Metazoa > Chordata > Mammalia > Artiodactyla > Bovidae > Madoqua > Madoqua kirkii. The sequence goes on along the minus strand of SJYC01041569.1, from coordinate 5,247 downwards.
GTATGTAGATATCATTACAAAGTAAAAAACATTAGCACGTGTTGAGTCCACCCTTCTTCCAGGTGTTTGGATAATTAACTTCATGAGGTGGTTCAACATTTTTGTCCTTTTGCTGCCTATCTAAGAACTGAGGCATAAGATGAAGGTGTAGTGTTTGCCCAAGGATGTGCAACTGAGAAGTCACAGAGCCAGGGTGGAAAGGCAGGAGCATCTGATTTAAAAATCAGTGCTTTTTTTCTGTTCTGTGTTGCCGTTTACAAGAATGTGTTACCAACATTTAGAAATCTTACAAAAATCCCCCTACTGGCTATCTATTTTACATATGGTAATATATACGTTTCAATGTTACTTCTCAGTTGTCCCTCCCTCTCCTTCCCTCACTGAAACTGGGTGCTCTGTGACAAACTTGAGGGGTGGGATGGGGTGGGAGGTGGGAGGGAGTTTCAAGAGGAAGGAGCCATATGCATACATATGGCTGATTCATGTCAGATGCCTGGCAGAAAACAGCACACTATTATAAAGCAATTAGCCTCCAATTAAAAATAAATGAAAGTCACTTAGTCATATCCAACTCTTTGCCACTTCATGGATTATACAAGTCCATGCAATTCTCCAGGCCAGAAAACTGGAATGAGTAGCCTTTCCCTTCTTTAGGGGATCTTCCCAACACAGGGATAGAACCCAGGTCTCCTGCATTGCAGGCAGATTCTTTACCAGCTGAGTCACCAGGGAAGCCCCCAATTAAACAAATAAATAAATTTGAAAAATCCCCACAAACAGAGAGCTTATAGATACATAGAAATTCATAGCTGGAATAAATATATATTCTCTACATATTCATGATTAGATAAAAGGAAAATTAGCAAATATACTTCAATTATCTTCAATAAACTTTCTACATGCAGCCTTTGGAAAAAGCAAGATGTGTCATTTAACAGAAATTGTTGACTTTTAAAAGAATATGGCATTTCCTGCCCATATTCAATGTGTTCTCCATCTGACCTCTAAATCTTTGCCTGTTGTATTTTCGCTTAACTTGCCTTTCTCCTTTTTAGAAAAACAATTTCCCTCTAATGGATTTTCTTTAGGGTTGAAACTCAGTTCAATAGGAATCAGACTCTCAGAGCTGCAAGAGACCTTAAGGCAAAATTGAACCTTAACCATCATTTTACTGATGAGTAAAAAGCTGGCAGTCAGTGAAGTGAAATGATTTATCTAGTCTACTGGAGAGATCCAGGTTTCCTGATTCTCAACTCAGTGGAATTCTGTGACACACTACATCTTAATGAGATGCTCAAGATCAAGCCATTTTGAAGTTGATCGACACTTTTTTTTCCTTGTCATTTATTGACCAGATTGATCTAGAGCTATCATTACTAATTCATTGTTTGGAATGCTATTTTTAATGTAAAGGCCGTGGAAAATTGAAAGTTGGCAAATAATGTAGGAACATAGATATTATATTTTAATATAGGCTTTAGCTTGTCGTTCCAGCCTCATCTTGCCCTCGCTTATTCTAAAATTTGTCATGCACTTCATGCCTCCCTGGTTTAGTCCCCTGTACTCCTACATCTTAAATTCTCTTCCAAATCTTGACTTCTGGAAAAATTCCACTTATTCTCCATTTCTCATTTCTTAGCTTTAGCCACACATTCTCTTGACCTTGGCAGAATTAATTTTCTACTTCTCTGTGCTACTATTCTGTTTGTGCTTTTATTACAGTGTTTATCCTTATTTTATTGCCATTGTTCCTTCACTTATCTTTCCATCCCCAGACTAGAAGTTCCCTGAATGCAAGATTTTGTTCTAATCTTCTTACTATCCCCATGACAACTAAATGCTAAACACAAAGTAGTGGCTTCAAATGTATTGCTCTAGAATGAATTACTTGCAAATCATGGTCTTTCGAAGACAATGCCCTAAAAGAAAAAAAAAATAAAGTTTAAAAATTGAGGCTATAAGTGGGATCACTTGATCTGATAATTATCACAAAATTTGCTATCATTCTTACACATTGAATTTTGTCTAGTCACAAGGTTTGAAACTAATGCTTTATCTTTAGTGGTCTGTGTTTTAGATTCCTTTTTTAGTAATAGAGATTTATATGTTCCCAATTTCGTGCCTGGTTATCAGTATTGGAAATGATGTTAATTGAGCCTTCTGTTGATTCAAGAATAAGTTTCTGCTTGCTTCTTCTATCTTAATATACAAAATTAAGTCAATGACAAGTGTAATTTACTGGCCTTTGAATTCAGTTCAGTTCAGTTGCTCAGTCCTGTCCGACTCTTTGTGACCCCATGGACTGCAGAATGCCAGGCTTTCCTGTTCATCACCAACTTCTGGAGCTTGCTCAAACTCATGTCCACGGAGTCGGTGATAACATCCAACCATCTCATCCTCTGTCATCCCCTTCTCCTCCTGTCTTCAATCTTTCCCAGCATCAAGGTCTTTTCCAGTGAGTCAGTTCTTCGCAGCAGAAGTTCTTTGCATCACAAGTATTGGAATTTCAGCTTCAGATCAGTCCTTCCAGTGAATATTCAGGACTTATTTCCTTTAGGATTGACTGGTTGGATCTCCTTGCAGTCCAAGTGACACTCAAGATTCTTCCAACACCACAAGTGCAAAAACTCTTTGGCACTCAGCTTTCTTTATATTCCAACTCTAACATTCATAGATGACTACTGGAAAACCATAGCTTTGACTGGATGGACCTTTATAAGTGATATACTGAGACCTTTATATCACTTCAATTTTTGGTAGATTTGAGATTTAGTATAGTACTACACACATATATAGAACAGATCTATTATAAACAAAATGTAACTGCTTATATTTATAGAATACATTTATACACATGATTTATATAAAGCTATACTTTTCTCTTCACTACCAGTAAGAATGAAAGAGAGCTAAACTTCAGTTGTAGAATATTAATTCAATGGATTATGTTTGTTTATTAGCACAAACTACATACTCTCACAACCCTAAGCAGGATTAATAGACATGGAGTTCCTGAAGATGGTATGTTCTAGTCCATATATAGAGTTACATAATGAACAGCTGTTGATGATTAATCACACTTTTTAATGGCTAGTGAGTTTATTCTGTACTCCTGGAAAAGCAAAAATGCATTTTTTTTCAGTCTGTGATATGAGTAAACAAATTTTGCAAAAATGTGATGCTGGTTTGTTGTTTTCCAATTCACTAACAGGGAGCTTTTGCTTTCCCAATGACTGAGATCAGTGAAACATCTTATAAGTATACTTATATTGGGTGTGGTAGACTTCATTTATATAACAAATTATAGTTGCATAATCTATGACTGCAGCAATGCTTAGGTGGTATAAATGAGCTGCTTCCTTTGAGGTTCTCAAATTGTAGAAGAGGCAGGTGCTAAAGTGTCCCAGAATTCAGGATTCTTTAAATGGAATTTCTAACGGATTTGCTACTTTTCTTTGCCATTTCTGCAAGCACAAACATGATCTAGCATTTCAGTAGCCGTAGTGAAAACTAGACTATCAAGGAATGAACTTAGATTTAACTTAACTCTCCTATCTTCACCCGACTTCACTGCCAGAACCCAAGTTGTTATATATTTGTGCTTGACATAGAGCCAAGTTAGAGATATCTTACCTAAATGTTCTGATTAATATGCTAATATTAATACTGTATTTCTTTCCTTTTTTTTTAAATAATGAAGCATTTCTGACAAATCATCTCTTGTATTCAGGGGGAAAGCATACATTATGTTAATGAAATGCTACTACAAAATGCATCATCTTCTTTTCCAGTTAATCCAGTTATGCTGCTGCTGCTAAGTCACTTCAGTCGTGTCCGACTCTGTGCGACCCCATAGACGGCAGCCCACCAGGCTCCCCATCCCTAGGATTCTCTAGGCAAGAACACTGGAGTGGGTTGCCATTTCCTTCTCCAACGCATGAAAGTAAAAAGTGAAAGGGAAGTCGCTCAGTCATGTGTGACTCTTAGTGACCCCATGGGCTGCAGCCCACCAGGCTCTTCTGTCCGTGGGATTTTATCAGGCAAGAGTACTGGAGTGGGGTGCCATCACCTTCTCCAATCCAGTTATAGTTATAGTTACAGTCTTTTAGTAGAAACTTTATCCTCTGTTTGGAGAAAAATGTTTGTGAGTGCCTGAAACAGTTTCCTGCTGAACCTGTTAACTAAAAATGTATTTCTGAATGTCCTCAGCTCGCTTGTTATTTCCTAAGCTTCAAAAATTAGGCTACTTAAGTCATTCAGTTCTTTCTTGCTAGCTACTTCCAGTCTCTGTGAAATTTTTTCATGCAGAACATGAGCTGTTACTGACACATCACAAAAGTCAAGGGACACTAGTGCCATAGGATGGGTTTCCTAAGGAGTATACCCTGAGTCTCTGAAATTTTTGTGCAAAGGACTGCTTTAGGCAATAACTAGGAAAAATGATTGAAGATATGTTGAGCAGGGTAAGAAAGTGAGCTATGATGCAATTGCATAGTGGCCTTGAACCATCTTACAGGAAGTGCTCCTCTTGAGATGACTCTTCCGAGTTTTATGTTCAAGGCAAGGAGCCAGGTTTTTATGTTCTGTATTCATCAGCCATTTAATGCAGGCCACCCTTGGGGTGGGGGCTAACTTTGGGCCCACTTATTTTCTTTGGCTTAAGCTGATTCCTGGAGAAAGACTAATCAGATAGCTGTTGACCACCAACATTCCCAACACTGAAAAAAATGAGTGTTTCAGTCCCAAGGAAGAGCTTTGTGAAGCACACAACAGTATACTTGATAATGAAATGCCTAACTTCTGGTACCACATTTGTACTGCTAGTTGTAAGTGATGATTAGCTTGTGTGTTGTATGGAACTTTAAAGCCATTTAAGTAAACTCTGGGTTGTTATTCTATAGCATATTATTCTATGGCATACTATCCTTAGATAACTTTAGAAATTCCAGCTTCTAATTTCCTACTGAGACCCTAGGGAAGTTATAGTCAAGATTATCACTAGCTTTAATGGGAATAATTTGTACAGAATCTCCTATGTTAAACAAAGAATAAAAACATCTCCACATGTGAAGCTTTGAACATCCCTTTGTTTATTTTATCCTTTGAATGAATACAGAGTTGTTTTGGTTTCAGGGTATTTTAATCAAAATGACATTGAAGATTTTCACACTTTTGCTTCATTCCAAATAAGTTTGCAACTATTAGATGTGAGTATTTAAAAATATAAACTTGGGTTAAAAATTATAA
>SJYC01041568.1:0-16657 GCA_006408675.1 Madoqua kirkii | reverse complement strand
AATTATAAGCAAAAAATTACTCTGACTACTAAATAAAATAATATGGCTTTTAAAAAAAGATTCATTTTGAAGCTATGTTTAGAGTGAAGAGGATGATAGTTGCTGAATGATGTAAATTTTGATATGCATTGTCACAATTATTATAATTATTACAATCATTATTGTGTGTGTGTGTGTGTTAATCACTTAGTTGTGTCCGACTCTTTGTGACCCCATGGTCTAGAGCCTGCAAGACTCCTCTGTCCATGAGATTCTCCAGGCAAGAATACTGGAGTGGATTGCCATTTCCTTCTCCAGATCTTCCTGACCCAGGGATCTAACCCAGATCTCCTGTATTGCAGGCAGATTCTTTACCGTCTGAGCTATAGGAAAGTCCTATAATTATTACCATGGCAAAAAATAAATCCAGATGTGTGGTGAGTATAAAAGAGTGGTAAAGTTGCATAGCTGAATCAAGAACATAAAAATTTGACTATTGAATGAACAGGTCAATTTGTATTTAACATTAAGGGATCAACTAGTATTTGGAGTGAGTGTTGGTGACAGATGATATAGTTATACAGTCCTATTGCAGTCAATTAACAAGTAATTGACAGATGTACTCATGGTGCCAAGCAATTATTTGAATAAAAATGTTTAGGATTGTTTCCTAAGCTTCAAGTTTTACCAAATGTAATTAGTTATTTCTTTGCATCAAGGCACTACATAAATCAACATATTCACTAAATCAGAATGCCAGTATTGTTTTAACTATGTAATTAACTCATCCTCATGGTTTGTTTGCTTAATGGAATAATCCATCTTATCTTGGTCTCTATTAATATTGTTTCTTTGCCCATCAAAATTATGATCACCAAAAAGCATATTTCTGTAAAATAAATATCAATATTATATACTAAAAGCTCTAGCTCAATAAGACATTGGATAAAGAGAAACAGTAAAATAATCATTCTCATCTTAAAGTTTTATCGGTGGACACTTTCCTCATAAAATTTTGTATTATACTAACTTGTTTAGGTTAACTTATTCTTTAAGCTTAGGATATAAAATTTTACTTGCTTTTTGTTGTCTTAGAGAAAGATGGTTCCTAGACCATATATTATAGTGCTATTCTCAGATTAAGAATCATGTAACGAGATATAGATACATTCTTGTGGGAAAAAATGGATGACTGATAAAGTATTTTAAAACCTACATGGGAAATTTTTTTAATTTAGTTGAAAAAACATTGAGATAAGTCCCCCTTCTTCTACCCACAAAATACATAGAAAAGTTGAATAAAATATCAGAGCATTAAAAATAAAAATTAAACTCAAAGGTATCAAGTGGCAAAAATGTTGAGAGTGCTCATAGCTGAAGAAATGAGTTTTGTAGACAACTGTTCCAGCCCACGGGGATATTTGAAGCATGTATTCTTAAGAGATAGTTGGTATTTAAATGTCAGTGAGCATTGATCTTTCAGGACCACAGGTCTGACAAGTTTGAATTCTGAAAAGGAGAAATGCACAAAAAAGTAAAAGACAAAAATTTTAGAGACTGTGTGTACCTACATATAAGTAAACAAAAACCTTATGTGGGTTAAACAATACAAAACTGCAGAAAATGCTAGTAAAATACAACAGATTCAATGGAATTACTCAAAGAAAGGAATTATGCTATATTATCCATCATTTGTCAAATTCAAACTCAGGCAAGAGAGAATTGAAAGGAGACACTATTCTAAGAAATGTTAATAACATTCTAAGAAATGTTAATGTTTCAGATTCAAGAGAAACGCACCTTTTCAAATTGAAAGAAAATATATCAAGTCCCTCCAACTAGACATAGTGCTCTGAAACTATAATGTATCAGAGATAAAAAAGATGTGACGAACCTAGAGAGAAATGACTGACTATTTATAAAGAGACAGATGGATATATTTCTCATTAGGTAAAATAGATATATGTGTACAATAAACTATTTTCTAATTGCTGGGGAGACATCACATTTATCTATTTGCAAATGTTGAATATTTTTGCATTCCAGGGATAAGTCCCACTTGATCATAGTATATGATCCTCTTAATGTGCTATTGAATTCAGTTTGCTAGTATGTTGTTGAGGATTTTTGCATCTATGTTCATCAGGAATACTGACCTATATTTTCTTTTTTTGTAGCATTCTAATGGCCACAGTGATTTTTCAATATTGTTTTGGTGATTCTAGTTAACGGAAAAAGACTCAATGCAATAAATGTATTTAAAAAAATAAAGTTTTGTATTCAAATGATATAATTGGATACCTAAGAAAATCAAGAAATTCAGCCACTGATCTATTTGAATGGAAAAGAAAATTTATTAAGATGGCTGGCAACAAGAAATCAAAAGCTTTCCTTTTATACTAGAGTAACAGGATGTTAACTTGGAGGCTTTGACTGAACTCCAAGTTACAATGTGCTATGAGTCAGACTGACGTTGCAATTTCAAAGAAAGTGTCTGGGAACCTGCTGGATGAGTCATCTTCAACAAGGATCTAAAATGATCAGGTTGCTGGAGATTCAGCAGGATTTGGTGAGAACGGGCTTGAAAAAAATCTATGCTCTCTTCATATTTCCCACTGCAGGCAGGGAGGAAAATAATTTATCCTCTTTCTAAAATATAGGGAGAAGGCTTCACGAGGTGGAGGAGAGGGATGGTGAACAAAGTGAATATGAGAGGGGCTCCTGAGTTGTTGGAAAAGGACTATTTTTGTAATCGAGGCAGTTTTTACACTAGTGTGTGCACTTTACACTAACGACATATGCCCTTTTAATGTGTACATACATTATATTTTTACTTAAAAAAATGTATTTCTTTAGCTTGTTGCGGCTCGACACTATAGATGCTGTGCAGCTAATTGGGCCTTTTCACGTCCCCCAGTCTTAAAATGACTGGAAATCTTGGAAACAAAAATAATGTATCTTCTCTGAGATTAATTGAGAGATGATCTTATATGACTGAAGCTTGCAGGACTGTTATCATAATTTTTTTCCTAACTATTTTCTTTAACTTCTGTAGAATTAAAGCAGAGATCCCAAACTGAACACAAAGACTCAGATACATCTGAATGATTGGTGAGATGAGTGTGCAAGTTTAATAGCATTCCAAGAAGGTGATAAAATCCTTGTCAACACTGAGGCCACATTGAACTGTGCCTGGCTCACAGAATTTTCTCAACAAATACTTGTTGAATAGTTAGGTTAATGGGAAGATGGATAGATGGGTGAATAAAAGACAGATGGGAGCTTATGATGAATGACAGAGCCAGAATAGAGATGATTAAGAAATCATTTCTGGGTTATCAGAGGGAGGATCGCTGTAATTAGCAGAAATCTGCCCCTGGTTTTTGTTTCCTGTCTGGACTGACTGCAGTGACTTCATGTCCAAGTACAGAGGCCATCAGTAGCGCTGTGAAAGTGGTTTCATTAAGCCTCTGTAGGACTTGAAACACAAATAGACATGCTTGGAAACCCATTACAACCAAGCATGGTGAAATTCTGAGCCTTGTCCCTTTAGCCACAAGTTTATCCCTGACTAGTTGTAACACATCTCCTGGTATTAGCAACAGTAATTGATGGACATTTGTCATGTGGCTACAACCGGCATTGACAGGTGTTGGAGATAAGAACCAATATCATTTGAATTTTTCTGCTAATATGATTTAGTTACAGAGCCAGGACCAGTACAAGCTGCTACAAGACCTTGAATGTAATTGCCTCCTTAGCTTTTGTATCCTTGGTACTTTTCTTGTTTCACCCTAGTTTCAGCCTTGCTTGATAACCATTTGTTAATGATAACCAGAGAATACCAGGTTACTATATATATATATTTCACTGTCTTCCATATCCACTGATGAAGATTCTTAACAAGCAAATATGCAAAATAGCAAAGCTAAAAATACTGGCCTTGGGTCATTGCTTTTAGTGGAAAATGATGATAAATGCAAATCCTACATCTTAGATAAATATCAGTTACTGCAATTTTTACTCAATTGACTTCTTCACACATCGATTGAAGTCCTTGCCTAGGAGTAATTAGACAGGCAAAAGAGAAAGCATAATCATTGCAATTGGGAGCCTAACACTGATTTATTGTAGGGTATATATTCCCCATTAACACTAATCATACATATACAATGACTAGTCTGCAGTCTATTATTTCATATTGTGGCTAAGCAGGACATTTTTTTTAAAGTTTAAAGCCATATAAAACTTAAGAAAGCTTTCAAATGTTATATAATGTATACCATGCTGAACTGCAAACTGTGTGCTCTGGAATACCACTCATAAAAGCTGTAGTTTTATTTCTACAGAAAATGATGTCAAAAAGCTAGGACCAATTTTGGTGAATGTAAGCTGGTGTGGGACCCAATTTTAAAAATAGAAATGTCCTGACTAATCCGTCAGGTTGGCAACAGATCTGAAGACTCTAGACTGGTACCTTTGAAGATCTGAGAAAATGAAGACAAGCAAAGACAGATTCGCCTTCACCATTGTGGTTAAGATAAATCCTTCATTCAGTTAGCACAGCAAAGAAATTTCATTTAGATTTTAACTTTTTGATATATAATTCACAAAGGGAATTTGTCTCACTTCTAAAATAACTTTTCAAGCATCAAACAACAGAATAAATTTTTTTTAACGCTATAAAAACATTTGAGATTTTTCTGACAATGCCCTAGGTTCAGGAAAAGGAAAAGGAAAAACAAACTTTGTTTTCTAGAGTTTTCCTAACAAAAATTTTGCATTTGTCTCTGGAAACAAATTCTCCTGGGTAATTTTGCCAACCATATGTTGTCAGAAACTGAACTTTTTTAAAAGATTATATTGTGCACTTCTGTTTATTTCATTAATTTCAAATGGAGGTTAGTCATATAAAGTTTTTAAATTATTGATGAATTGACCAATCTATTATAAGAACTTATATTCTGGATAAAAGGAAGACAATTGTCCATCATATCCCCAGTGGTCTGATCTGCAGATGTAGACCTGAATGTTCAGAAGCAAGCTAAAAAACTTTGCCATATGGTGGCCCATATGCAGCTTTCATACACTGCACTGAGAAAGGGCATTCACATAGTCTGAGCAGGTTCAAAGTGACTGCTGTAGAAGGAAAGATCCAACTTTCGAGAGAGAAGAAGAAATGAGGAGGATGAAAGAGGAAAAGAGAAGGAGAAGGGGAAGGCAGGAAGGTATGAGAAAAGGCAAACCTAAATGAATTGTTGCGTTTAAGATCTGGGCTCAGATTTGAGTGAACACAGTGGAGTGCTAGGACTGGCTGGTAGCACCCAGGGCAGACTGCGGGCATCTCTTCCCAACTGTGTGCTCAGTAATATCATATAAGTTGCTTCAAACAGGTCATAGCGGAAGTGTTACACTGAAAAAACAAGTAAATGCTATAAATTGCCTGCAATGCAGGAGAGCCAGATTAGATCCCTGGGTTAGGAAGATACCCTGGAGAAGGAAATGGCAACCCATTCCAGTATTCTAGCCCGGAAAATCTCATGGATGGAGGAGCCTGGCTGGCTACAGTCTACAGGATTGCAAGAGTCAGACGCAACCACCAACACACCACAAATTAGGGCATCATCTGTAGTTCTCCTCCCACCAGCCCTAGGAACTAAACATTTCAAGCTTACTCTGATTTACCTGTAAACTCTTAATGACCACTGTGATAAAGAAAAGCAATGTAACAAAATAGAAGTAACTCATGAGTTAGGATGAAGGGATGAAGGAGGAGAGGAGAGAAATAAGGGGGTCATGAAAATAATTTAATAACCTAGGTGATCATGCCTACCAGAAAAGAACCCAAGTTATTGAGCTGATTGGGAAAAAAAAAATACTTGCTGTTTCTCTGGATTACAAAAAGTTGTCCATGTTTAGGGTGTTAAATAAGATTTGGAGGTAAAACATAATAATTAAAATGTGACATAAACTGGGAACAAAAGGAGATAAATATAGGGCTTTTTCATGAAGATTTAAAGAAGATTATGAGTAAAAAAGCTCTTTAATCTCTTGGTTTAAATCAGTTTGGTATATCTAACCAATACTGCTTGTAACTTCTTCAAGGTTCCTAAAATGTGCCAGAATGTCCAGACTGTCCTAGAATAGGTTAGTGACTTTGTATACATGGAAATTTAATCTAATATTCATGGAAATTAAATAAGTACTATTATTATCCTCATTGTACAAATAAACTAGATGAAATTTGTGCTGTGCTTAGTCACCCAGTCTTGTCTTACTCTTTACGACCCTGTGGACTATAGCCTGCCAGGCTCCTCTGTCCATGGGGATTCTCCAGGCAAGAATACTTGAGTGGGTTGCCGTGCCCTCCTCCAAGGGAGCTTCCTAACCCATGGATCAAATTCAAGTCTCCTGCATTGCAGGCCAGTTCTTTACCATCTGAGCCATCAGGGAAGCCAGATAAAATTTAGATCTGTGATAACAGTTGCCTAAGGACTGATCCAGACTCAGCATTAGCGTATTTTGCTATGCCATTCCAGGAGCTGCAAAACCTGCTTGAAATGCACAATTTTGGATTAAATTATGGAATGGAGTATTGATTCTCAAGAGAAAGTACTAATGAGATTTTTTTCCTGTTTTTATATCTGTGGTCTAAATTGGTATTAGTTTTACAGTACCCCTAACATAGAAGCAATACGTGAATCATGAACTTCCTAATGTTGAAGTTGGTTTTAGAAAAGGCAGAGGAACCAGAGATCAAATTGCCAATATCTGCTGGATCATGGAAAAAGCAAGCGAGTTCCAGAAAAACATCTATTTCTGCTTTATTGACTATGCCAAAGCCTTTGACTGTGTGGATCACAATCAACTGTGGAAAATTCTGAGAGAGATGGGAATACCAGACCACCTGACCTGCCTCTTGAGAAATCTGTAAGCAGGTCAGGAAGCAACAGTTAGAAATGGACATGGAACAACAGACTGGTTCCAAATAGGAAAAGGAGTGCATCAAGGCTGTATATTGTCACCTTGCTTATTTAACTTCTATGCAGAGTAGAGAGAAACATCATGAGAAATGCTGGACTGGAAGCAAGACAAGCTAGAATCAAGATTGCTGGAAGAAATATCAATAACCTCAGATATGCAGATGACACCACCCTTATGGCAGAAAGTGAAGAGGAACTAAAAAGCCTCTTGATGAAAGTGAAAGAGGAGAGTGAAAAAGTTGGCTTAAAGCTCAACATTCAGAAAACTAAGGCCATGGCATCTGGTCCCATCACTTCATGGGAAATAGATGGGGAAACAGTGTCAGACTTTATTTTTGGAGGGGTCCAAAATCACCGCAGATGGTGACAGCAGTCATGAAATTAAAAGATGCTTACTCCTTGGAAGAAAAGTTATGACCAACCTAGATAGTATATTCAAAAGCAGAGACATTACTTTGCCGACTAAGGTCTGCCTAGTCAAGGCTATGTTTTTCCAGTGGTCATGTATGGATGTGAGAGTTGGACTGTGAAGAAGACTGAGCACTGAAGAATTGATGCTTTTGAACTGTGGTGCTGGAGAAGACTCTTGAGAGTCCCTTGGACTGCAAGGAGATCCAGTCAATCCAGTCTTAAGGAGATAAGCCCTGGGATTTCTTTGGAAAGTGATGCTAGAGCTGAAACTCCAGTATTTTGGCCATCTCATGTGAAGAGTTGACTCATTGGAAAAGACTCTGATGCTGGGAAGGATTGAGGGCAGGAGGAGAAGGGGATGACAGAGGATGAGATGGCTGGATGGCATCACCGACTCAATGGAGATGAGTTTGGGTGAAATCTGGGAGTTAGTGATGGACAGGGAGGCCTGGTGTGCTGCGATTCATGGGGTTGCAAAGAGTCAGACAGACTGAGCGACTGAACTGAACTGAATTAACACAGAATATACACTTCTCATACATATCCAGTGCTGTTGTTGCTCAGTCCCTAAGTCGTGTTCCCCTCTCTGCAGCCCCATTGAATGCAGCATGCCAGGCTTCCCTGTCCTTCACTATTTCTTTGCATTTGCTCCACTCATGTCAGTTGACTTGATGATACCATCCAACCATCTCATCCTTTGCCACTCTTTTCTCATTTTCCTTCAGTCTTTTCCAGCATCAGAATCTTTTTCAATGAGTCAGTTCATTGCATCAGATGCCCAAAGTATTGCAGCTTCAGCTTCAGCATCAGTCCTTCCAGTGAATCTTCCAATGAGTCTTGGAAAGAACAAATCTTTCCAAGAAATCTTCAGGTTTGATTTTCTTTAAGATTGACTGGTCTGATCGCCTGGCTGTCCAAGGGACTTTCAGAAGTCTTCTCCAGCACTACAGTTTGAAGCATTAATTCTTCAATGTTTAGCTTTCTTTATGGTCCAACTCTCACATCCATACATGACTACTGGAAAAAAAAACTTAGCTTGACTATATGGACCTTTGTTGAGAAAGTGCTGTCATTGCTTTTTAATATGCTGACTATGTTTGTCATAGCTTTCCTTCCAAGAAGCAAATACTTACAGTTTCTTAAAAGAATTTGCTGGCTAATACACTAATATGTTAACCTTCACATTTGTTAAACTTTATCTTTATGGAATTCATCTTATTTACTCAATTTCTAATTTAAACATTCCCAAAATACTTCAGAGACAAAATTTCTTATTACCTATTTCACTCAGAGACCACAAAACCTTAGTAAATTTACATGTGACCCAAAATTTCCCACATGCAACCAGTATAAATGGAAAGATCTCTAGTAACCCTGCCAGCAGCTTTGAGTCTAAAAGCTGGACTAAGAGTATAAACACTCTGACAAAAATCCTTGTTCAACAAAAGCTCTTTAAGACAGTATTCCACTTTCTTTACACATACTATAACCACTTTCTCAGAGGCAATGCTTAGCAAAAGTCTGAAGATTTGAATTGAGTTTGATTATTTCAACAACAGAAAATGGACAGTATTATATAGAGAAAACTCACTAAATCAACTAATGACTAATACATTTCCAGTCCTGTGGAAAATAAACAATATTCAGCAAACAAATGTCCCTTTTCCTACTATTCTAAAACTAGTACTTCTTTTTTTAAAACTTTTTTTAAATTGGGGTATAGCCAGTTATTCAATATTTTGGTCACCTGATGCAAACAGCTGACTCATTGGGAAAATCCCTGATGCTGGAAAGGATTGAGTGCAGAAGTAGAATAGGGTATCCACGGATAAGATGGCTGGATGGCATCACCGATGCAATGTACATGAACTTGGGCAAACTTTGGGAGATGGTGAGGGACAGGGAGGCCTGGCGTGCTGCAGTCCAATGGGTCTCAAACAGTCAGACACGATTGCATGACTGAACAACAACAACATAGCCAATTAACAGTGTTGTGATAGTTTCAGGAGAACAGTGAAGGGACTCAGCCATACATATACCTGTATCCCTTCTTCACCAAACTCCCCTCCTAGCCAGGCTGCCACATAACATTGAGCAGAATTCCCTGTGCTATACAGTAGTCCTTGTTGGTTATCTATTTTAAATGTAACAGTGTATACATGTCCATCACAAACTCTCCAACTATCCCTTCCCCGCTATCCATCTCCCAGGTAACCATAAGTTCGTTCTCTAAGTCTGTGAGTCTTAAAACCAGTACTTCTTAATTTCTTTAATATAGTGGAAGGTTTGAACCTTCTCAGAATAGTTCTTGATGAACCATTTTTTTCCCATATGATTTTGGTGGGCCCACTTAGAAATCTATGAGGTTTCTGTAGACACCATATTAAGAACTCTCTTTTAACTGTTTGACATGAAACATTTGTTGTGTTACTACATGCCAGGTAATATATTACCGTACATACTGTAGCATGAATTCCCCATGGGTTACTATCATCCTCAAGGGGGCAAAAATTTGTCCTTAAGAGTTAAAAAAAAACTTACTATATTTTATGTGTAATGTATAGATACAGATCAGAGAGGGCAATGGCACCCCACTCCAGTACTCTTGCCTGGAAAATCCCATGGATGGAGGAGCCTGTTAGGCTGCAGTCCATGGGGTCGCTAAGAGTCAGATACGACTGAGCAACTTCACTTTCTCTTTTCACCTTCATGCATTGGAGAAGGAAATGGCAATCCACTCCAGTGTTCTTGCCTGGAGAATCCCAGGGACGGGGGAGCCAGGTGGGCTGCCGTCTATGGGGTTGCACAGAGTTGGACACGACTGAAGCAACGCAGCAGCAGCAGCAGCAGCAGCATAGATATAGATACAGTACATTAACTGGTTTATAATATATCTGTGGTATTAAACTTCCATGGGGCAGAGACAAATAGAAAAAGAAAAAAAGGTATAAAATGTCTCATTAGGTGGGCAACGGAAATGGGAAGGGCTAATGATGGCTCAGATGATAAAGCATTTGCCCGCAATGTGGGAGACCTGGGTTCGATCCCTGGGTTAGGAAGATTCCCCTGGAGAAGGAAATGGCAACCCACTCCAGTACTCTTGCCTGGAGAATCCCACAGATGGAGGAGCCTGGTAGGCTACAGTCCATGGGGTCGCAAAGAGTCAGACAGGACTGAGCGACTTCACTTCACTTCACTTCGAGAAATAAATACTGGGTAAGAGAGGTTTGACTGTAAGCATTTCAAGTAAATATTGTAAGTCACCTCAGTTTCAATTAAACATCTTTTAAATATCTCTGAATATATGTTATTTTAATAAAGCCAAAATGAGTTGTTAAGAACATTCAAATTTTGAAGGCCTAACCACGGGTGTCTCCTGTAGTAAGCAATAAAATAAGTCATTTGCTTTTCAAAGCTAAGTTTTAGTAATTTTTCATATATTTTAAAAAACTCTGAAGATAATTTTATATAATTTATTGGCTTTATAACATTATAGATATAATTACCACTAAATTTTTTAAATGATATATTTTGCAAAATTACAAATTATATATAATCTTTTAGCTTTGTACTTAGTGATATGGTTTGCCAGTCACTTCAGTCGTGTCCGACTCTGTGCGACCCCATAGACAGCAGGCCACCAGGCTCCTTCATGCCTGGGACTCTCCAGGCAAGAACACTGGAGTGGGTTGCCATTTCCTTCTCCAGTGCATGAAAGTGAAAAGCGAAAGTGAAGTTGCTCAGTTGTGTCTGACTCTTAGCGACCTCATGGGACTGCAGCCTACCAGGCTCCTCCGTCCATTGGATTTTCCAGGCAAGAGTACTGGAGTGGGGTGCTATTCCCTTCTTCAGTGATATGATTTAGGAAGAAATTATTATTCTTGTTCTCCAAAATAAGAAATATCATCATTTAGCACAATTTTAAGTAAGCTTATACTTTTAAAGCTTATATTAAAACTGAAATCTTGGAACCCATACTTAAAACAATCAGTGAATTATCTTATAGAAAGAATGAACTAATTGTTCTGTTGCTACAGATCATTTCTGGTGGGTGATTATTTTCTAGGTGTGGAAAGTATGTCATTTACTACTCAGGGGCATATTTCATTAGATGTTTTCTTGTCTTTTATGGTCTTCACCTACTCTTTTATTACAATTACAGGGAGTTTTACCATCTACTAGGAGGTAAAACTCAGATATCTAGAAAAAAACACAAGTATAACCTTGGTATTTAAAAAATGAATTTTAGATATCATCCAGAATATAAATATATCAGCCCTCTTTTCTCTTATTTATATGAACCAGAGAGCAAATTGCCAACATATGCTAGATCATCAAAAAAGGAAGAGTTTCAAAAAAAGCATCTATTTCTGCTTTATTGACTATGCCAAAGCCTTTGACTATGTGGATCACAATAAACTGTGGAAAATTCTGAGAGAGATGGGAATATCAGATCACCTGACCTGCTTCTGCAGAAACCTATATGCAATTCAGGAAGCAACAGTTAGAACTGGACATGGAACAACAGACTGGTTCCAAATAGAAAAACTAGTACATCAAGGCTGTACATTGTCACCCTGCTTATTTAACTTCTATGCAGAGTACATCATGAGAAACGCTGGGCTGGAAGAGCACAAGCTGGAATCAAGATTGCTGGGGAAAATACCAATAACCTCAGATATGCAGATGACACCACCCTTATGGCAGAAAGTGAAGAGGAGAACTAAAAAATCTCTTGATGAAAGTGAAAGAGGAGAGTGAAAAAGTTGGCTTGATGCTCAACATTTAAAAATTGAAGATCATGGCCTCTGGTCCTCTCACTTCCTGGGAAATAGATGGAGAAACAGTGGAAACAGTGTCAAACTTTATTTTGGGGGGCCCCAAAATCACTGCAGATGGTGACTGCATCCATGAAATTAAAAGAAGCTTACTCCTTGGAAGGAAGTTATCACCAACCTAGATAGCATATTCAAAAGCAGAGACATTACTTTGCCAACAAAGGTCCATCTAGTCAAAGCTATGGTTTTTCCAGTGGTCATGTATGGATGTGAGAGTTGGACTGTGAAGAAAGCTGAGCACTGAAGAATTGATGCTTTTGAACTGTGGTGTTGGAGAAGACTCTTGAGAGTCCTTTGGACTGCAAGGAGATCCAACCAGTCCATTCTGAAGGAGATCAATCCTGAGTGTTCTTTGGAAAGAATGATGCTAAAGCTGAAACTCCAATACTTTGACCATCTCATGCAAAGAGTTGACTCATTGGAAAAGACTCTGATGCTGGAAGTGATCGGGGGCAGGAGGAGAAAGGGATGACAAAGGATGAGATGGCTGGATGGCATCACCGACTCGATGGACATGAGTTTGAGTGAACTCCAGGAGTTGGTAATGGACAGGGAGGCCTGGCATGCTGTGGTTCATGGGGTCGCAGAGTCGGACATGACTGAGCTACTGAACTGAACTGATACGATGCAGGGTAAGCAATAACTTTGGCAAATAATAATAATAAAAGCAAAACTCACCAAAGCAACAGAAACAAAATTGAGAGTAACTTCTTGTGTGTCACTATCAATAATTTTTTATAGTGTGGATCAACTTTCTCCAAAACTTGTATAATTTTGTTATGCACAGATAGACTTGTCCCTAAGTATATGAGACTGAAGATCTTATTAAGCTTGATAGACTATCCTTGGACATCTTTGATAATTATATTTGTTTTACTGATTTTTGTTGGAAAACTAGAAATAACATGGAAGAATTGTAATAATAATTCCTGCTTTAAAATTTTCAAGAATTTTGTATTTGGCTAGGTGTTATGGGCTGACATATGCCCGGCCTCCACTTCATTTGTTGACGTCTTAACCCTCATAACTTTAGAGTGTGAGAACATCTGAAGACAGAGTTTTTAAGGTGGTAATTAAGTTAATGGAAAGTTAGTAGAGTTAGGCTCTAACCCAATAGGATTGAGTGTTTTTAGAAGAAGAAAGAATTAGGACATAGATGCATACAGGGGGAAAATGATCTACAAATCAAGTGAGGGAGAGAGGCCTGTGAAGGAACCAACCCTGTCAATATGTGAATTTCAGATTTCCAGCCTCCAGAATTGGGAGACAACAAATTTCAAGTATTTAAATTATACAGTCTGTGACACTTACTACGGTGCCCAACAAAACTAATATGCTGGGTTGACATTTATAAAAAGTTCTTTATGGATTTTTGATATAATATACAGTTGACTCTTGGATAACAGGAATATTAGAGATATTAGAATATTAAAGATACCCACCATCCTTGCAATGGAAAAGTAGTGTATTGGTATAACTTATAGTCAACCCTCCATATGCATGGTTCTTCCATGTCCATGGATACAGCCAGCTGTAGTTCGTGTGTATACTGTAACATGTATTCAGTGAAAAAAAAGTCTGTGTGTAAGTGGACTTGTGCAGTTACAACTCATGTTGCTCAAGGATCAGCTGTATTATTTTCTGTGCTTCACTTGATTTTCTACCCATTTCCATCTCTTTGTTATGTAATTGACTCAGCTAGAAGTGTTGGGTAGAATTGGCTAGAATAGGTAGAATTCTACTGAGGGATAAAGGAGGTTTCTTTTAAGAAGAGAGAGCTAAGATTATAGATTATAGAGTCAGGGGCCTGCATCTTAAACTGTGCCGTTTACTTAGACATTCCTTTTACTTTGATACGGTTAAATATGCTTCTTTCTGCTGCCACAATGAGGATAGAGTGACAGGACTAAATATTCCATAAAACTGAGATAATACACATAAAACATCTAGCAAAGGGCCTGAATAAAAAAAATGGTAATAAATAACGGTCCTCTTTCCATCTTTATTCTCTGCTCTCTTAAACACCATATAAAATTGGAAATAATTACTTAAATTTGAATAAATATATCACTCTAATTATGATAATAGTAGTGATAAATCATGTGTTTATTTAAAATTAATTTTGTCTAATAGATACAGGGATTCTTACCCAGGAATATATTTTTTATGTGTAATTTTTATAGAAGCCATCAAATGATATTGTAGACAATGTAGAAACATATACCATGGCCAATTGAATAATTGTTTTCACCAAAAATAACTACTCTGAGGGATCTTTGTAGACATATAGGTTTTTACCCAGATGTATCTTTACAGTTTGGTCAAAACTTTTTTGAAATACATATTAGTTCTATATGCTATGCTTAGTTGCTCAGTCATGTCCAACTCATTGCGACCCCGTGGACTCTAGCCACCAGGTTCCTCTGTCCATGGAGATTCTCCAGGCAAGAATACTGGAGTGGGTTGCCATGCCCTCCTCCAAGGATCTTTCCAACCCAGGGATCAAACCCAGGTCTTCTGCATTCGAGGCAGATTCTTAACTGTCTGAGCCACCAGGGAAGCAGAAATTAGTTCTAGGCAGTTCTAATTACAACAGTCTTTGATCATTGTACAGTTTTTGTTTTCTATAAGAAGGAAATCTTTACTTATATTTTTATTTCTATGGACAAAGGAGAGTATTTTGAAGGCCACTTTGAGTCATGTATCTCCATTTCTTCAAAATCAATGTCTAAAATTATCAAATGTTTTAGAAGTGTTCAGTTTGATACAGAAGATTTAACCCACAGATACTTTGTTATTGACATTCACAGTAACATACCAAATAGAATCTGAATTTTCTCTGGAAAAAACAAATCTATTCATTGCTGTAACATTCCTTTACCAAATGGAGGAATTTGTGTATATCATAATATGTAGATTTTATTATTTTGGTCAGATATATTTCTGAGACCTGAAATGCAATATGGTTTTAAAAAATGTTTCTGTTTTTTTCATTCTACATCAGTTCATTTCACTAACCTTCTCATAAATCTGTCACTATTATCATCCTGTTCACTTTCCAGTTAAACACACAGAAAGGTTAAGGACTCTCATTATTGTAATCTTTTATTCAAATCATTGCCATATCCTACTGCTGGTTTTTGGTATCATCTATTGACGTAAAAGCTTTGTGCATATAAGTTAGAGACTGAACAGGAACACATACTTTACAGGGACTTTCAATGTTCAGTCATCCCATTTCCCACATTAATCTTATCTCCAAGAATGATTAGAAAGGGACATGGATGCTGATTGATGACATGAATCAGTCACAAGCTAGAGAGATGCATGAGAATTTCTAATGATAAAAATAATCATCCTCCTTATATGTATTTTACTAAGTTCTTCAAACTTTATAATCATGGACTCAGAACTGAAGGTAAGCATCACTTTATACTATAAAACTGTATATTTGGCAAAGACATTTATAAATCTTAATATGGATGGAAGTTAATGTATTAAATGAGATAAAGGAAAAGAATAGATAATTATATATGGCAAAAAGTTACAGCTATCTGTTACAGGAAATCAGTAGATGATGTGTATTTATACAATCACAAAACTGTTACAATGGAATCTATAGAGGTGACACAGAAACTTCAACAATCTATTCATATTTTGGAAGTCTATTCTACCTGAACAGAACAACTGACAAATTCTTGCCTGGTCTTATGGACCTTTTCCTGCCCTAGAGGGTTAAGTAAATGATTATGGGAACTATCATTTTTGGCCCAATTTTGATCAGCAAGGAGAATTTGGTTTATAAAGTGCCAGTGACAAGAGACTGGAAAAACTGACCATGTCATTGTGAAGAATTTGGAGTATCTCAGGAGGGACATTCATTAAATGGGTACTCTAGACTTTAAGAAAAAAAGACTTCAAAAACTTCAGATATGAAAAATGTAGAAGCTCAGAAGGTAGCAAAAGGTGCTAATGACAAAACCTTATCAAATCTCAAAATATTTTAATGGGGAAGAAAAGAAGGCTGATAGGGGAAGAAAATGGCATAACTATGCAGAAAGCTTTATTATATGTACATATCATAAAAAGACATGCACAGAAAATGGAGAGGAAGACAGATAACCAAAAGGAAGACAAAAACTCTAAATATAGGACTGTAGCATGGATTGGCAAGAATTGTGCAGGAAGGTCAACATCCATAATGAGCTGAAGTTCGCAAAATTTGCTACCAACCACTGAACTTGGCCTCAAATGGAAATGAGTAGGGCTATTTTGGGTGAAAAGTCAAGGCTGTTCTGGTTGATATATTTTCCCTCTTGCACTCTTGCTCTTTGCTCTTTTTATATTAAATAAATACATCATCTAATGTTACAATTTTTTCTTTAGTTTCTAGCATTTTCCCTAAGCTTTTCTCACTTTAATATATGGTATCCATAGTTTAAAAAA
>SJYC01041567.1:0-15733 GCA_006408675.1 Madoqua kirkii | reverse complement strand
GTGGGTTGCCATGCCCTCCTCCAAGGATCTTTCCAACCCAGGGATCAAACCCAGGTCTTCTGCATTCGAGGCAGATTCTTAACTGTCTGAGCCACCAGGGAAGCAGAAATTAGTTCTAGGCAGTTCTAATTACAACAGTCTTTGATCATTGTACAGTTTTTGTTTTCTATAAGAAGGAAATCTTTACTTATATTTTTATTTCTATGGACAAAGGAGAGTATTTTGAAGGCCACTTTGAGTCATGTATCTCCATTTCTTCAAAATCAATGTCTAAAATTATCAAATGTTTTAGAAGTGTTCAGTTTGATACAGAAGATTTAACCCACAGATACTTTGTTATTGACATTCACAGTAACATACCAAATAGAATCTGAATTTTCTCTGGAAAAAACAAATCTATTCATTGCTGTAACATTCCTTTACCAAATGGAGGAATTTGTGTATATCATAATATGTAGATTTTATTATTTTGGTCAGATATATTTCTGAGACCTGAAATGCAATATGGTTTTAAAAAATGTTTCTGTTTTTTTCATTCTACATCAGTTCATTTCACTAACCTTCTCATAAATCTGTCACTATTATCATCCTGTTCACTTTCCAGTTAAACACACAGAAAGGTTAAGGACTCTCATTATTGTAATCTTTTATTCAAATCATTGCCATATCCTACTGCTGGTTTTTGGTATCATCTATTGACGTAAAAGCTTTGTGCATATAAGTTAGAGACTGAACAGGAACACATACTTTACAGGGACTTTCAATGTTCAGTCATCCCATTTCCCACATTAATCTTATCTCCAAGAATGATTAGAAAGGGACATGGATGCTGATTGATGACATGAATCAGTCACAAGCTAGAGAGATGCATGAGAATTTCTAATGATAAAAATAATCATCCTCCTTATATGTATTTTACTAAGTTCTTCAAACTTTATAATCATGGACTCAGAACTGAAGGTAAGCATCACTTTATACTATAAAACTGTATATTTGGCAAAGACATTTATAAATCTTAATATGGATGGAGTTAATGTATTAAATGAGATAAAGGAAAAGAATAGATAATTATATATGGCAAAAAGTTACAGCTATCTGTTACAGGAAATCAGTAGATGATGTGTATTTATACAATCACAAAACTGTTACAATGGAATCTATAGAGGTGACACAGAAACTTCAACAATCTATTCATATTTTGGAAGTCTATTCTACCTGAACAGAACAACTGACAAATTCTTGCCTGGTCTTATGGACCTTTTCCTGCCCTAGAGGGTTAAGTAAATGATTATGGGAACTATCATTTTTGGCCCAATTTTGATCAGCAAGGAGAATTTGGTTTATAAAGTGCCAGTGACAAGAGACTGGAAAAACTGACCATGTCATTGTGAAGAATTTGGAGTATCTCAGGAGGGACATTCATTAAATGGGTACTCTAGACTTTAAGAAAAAAAGACTTCAAAAACTTCAGATATGAAAAATGTAGAAGCTCAGAAGGTAGCAAAAGGTGCTAATGACAAAACCTTATCAAATCTCAAAATATTTTAATGGGGAAGAAAAGAAGGCTGATAGGGGAAGAAAATGGCATAACTATGCAGAAAGCTTTATTATATGTACATATCATAAAAAGACATGCACAGAAAATGGAGAGGAAGACAGATAACCAAAAGGAAGACAAAAACTCTAAATATAGGACTGTAGCATGGATTGGCAAGAATTGTGCAGGAAGGTCAACATCCATAATGAGCTGAAGTTCGCAAAATTTGCTACCAACCACTGAACTTGGCCTCAAATGGAAATGAGTAGGGCTATTTTGGGTGAAAAGTCAAGGCTGTTCTGGTTGATATATTTTCCCTCTTGCACTCTTGCTCTTTGCTCTTTTTATATTAAATAAATACATCATCTAATGTTACAATTTTTTCTTTAGTTTCTAGCATTTTCCCTAAGCTTTTCTCACTTTAATATATGGTATCCATAGTTTAAAAAATAATTTTCCAGTCTACCAGTGCAGGAAATAGAAGGTCCCAAAGCCAAGATGTCAAGCTGAATCTTTAGGAGTCCACAAGAAGAGAGTAGATAGTAGGAGACTTCAGGATACACATCCTCAGATGAAAGACAAAGGTGGTACACACAAGAGGATATTTTCCAGCCTTCTCAAGATGTTTCTCTAACAAAATGTGATAAAATTATTATTGAAATATTCAAAGAGAGAGAAAACTGGGGGCAGTAATGAAAGATGAGCCTTGTTCGGCTTGACTCTTTCAAAGATGGTCTGTAATGTCTGACTTTTTGCAACCTCGTGGACTGTAGCCCACCAGGCTCCTCTGTTTGTGGAATCTTCCAGGGAAGAATACTGGAGTGGGTAGCCATTCCCATCTCCAGGGGATTTTCTGAGCCCAGGGATCAAAGCCAGGTCTCCTGCAATGCGGGAGGATTCTTTACCATCTGAGCCACCAGGGAAACCCTAAAGATGATCTGGAATTCTCCAACCAATTCTCCAACCTCCAAAGTCAAGGCCAGATCTGACTAGATTCCTGAGGGACCCCAGGAACACCAAAGATTAATGGAAGATATTACGGTGTCAGAAATACAGCAGAAGGGAGAATTTAAAATTTGTATTGCAATTAGAGAATAAGGAAAATACTGAATGATTTAAGAAAAGTTGAAACTGTTGACTGTTAGGTAGTCATTAGATTTTTTTATCAAGGAAATAATTTTCAGGACCATTATAGAAGAAAATAAAAGTGGACAGGAGAATAATTAAATCCAAAGTATTTAAAAAGCAAATAATAAAATAGATCATACTCTTGCTTAAAAAACTTCATAGTATCTCACTGCACTTAGGGTATTAGTCTCCATGACGGTCTCCCTTATCAAATTCTCCTTTATTTGCCTTTTTTTTCTCTTACCTATTTTCCCCCAATGGTGAAATATTGCATAATTATAGCTCAATATTACAACCAGATCAACAACAGTTTTTTCACAGACATCTTGCTATGACTTACAAGTCTTACATGAGTTGACTGGTTCTTACTCATACTCCATTACGTGACCACAGCAATCTCTTTTTTTTCTTGTATCAGTTTTCTATTGTTGTATATAAATTACCACAAAATTAGTAGCTGAAAGCTACACATTAAATATCCTGGTTTTTGTGAGTAAAGAATCTAAGCATAGCTTAAGTAAAGTCCTATACAAAGCTACTTAATGATGTGAAAGACAGCTCTTCATCTTTGACATGTAGTATCACCTAAGCAAGGGAATGATGAGCCTTTACTATATTTTTTTGATACATTCTTTTATGAAAGGATGAGATCTATACTGTCTGTAACTCCAAGGTGCTGAATTTGGGGAGCCATCTTAGAATTCTGCACACTATACCCCTTAACTTCTCCATCACTCATTTTGCTCCAGCCACTTGGATTTAATTTCCTTCTACTTCAGTCTCTCTCTTTTAAAAAATTTTATTTATTTATTTGTTTATTTTGTGGCCATGCTGTGATGCACAGCTTCCCTTGTGGCTCAGCTGGTAAAGAATCTGTCTGCAATGTGTGAGACCTGGGTTCTGTCGCTGGGTTGGGAAGATCCCCTGGAGAAGGGAAAGACTACCCACTCCACTAGTCTGGTCTGGAGAATCCCATGGACTCTATAGTCCATGGGGTTGCAACGATTCTGAGATGACTGAGTGACTTTCACCTTCACTTCATTGTGAAGCATGTGAGATCTCAGTTTCCCAACCAGGGATCAAACCTGTGCTCCCTGCAGTGGAAGCACAAGATCTTAACCACTGGATCACCAGGGAAGTCCTATTCTATCTCTTCTTAAAGGTAACTATAGAAAAAAAAAGTGCCCTCCTCCGGGATCATCCTATTTAAAATAACACTTCCATTTATATCCCCCATATTCCTATATCTACCATCTTGCTTTATCTATATCACTTCACACTGTCTGGCTTAGTATGTACCTGTTTGTTCTTTGTTTACCTTCACTAAAGTGAAAATTTCATGAGGGAGGGATTTGGTCTCTCACTCTCTCTCTTTATCTTTAGCACTTAGAATGGTATCTTGTATAAAATTGGCACAGAAGTTTTGTTGAATGAATAAGTTTGTTTGGCAAATATTTGGCAACATAACAGAAATAGTTAAGTACCTGGATTTTTTAAATGAAAAAATTTTGTTTGAAAGAACAAATTCTTATGCTTGAAAGAACAAGAGTTCAAATCCCTGTTCTCTGATTTAATGTGATTTTTGCAGATAACTTTACCTCTTCATGCCTCAATTTTCTCAGCTATATAATGACTTAAATAATAGTATCTCTTTGCCCAGGACATTGAGAATATTTATTAAAATGTACTATAAATAGAGAATTCTCTACAATATCAACAAATGTAATTTCCAGTTTATTCAGACTCAGTTCATTAGATGATTGCCAACTCCTATCTCTATTTCATATTTTATGAGTATGTCTATTTCAATATATTCTTTCTGCATAGTAAATTTCCTTATGACTTAGTGAATAAAAATAACTATTTTACTATCTCTGATTCTGTGGACTAGAAATTTAGCCAGAGTTCCATGAAGATGGGTCCTCTATTTCACATGGTGTTAGCTAGGGCAGCTCTACTGAAGGTTGATGATGGCCTCTATCACTTTTCCAGAACCTTATCTTGGGTGGTGTCATCTGAGATGGCTGAACCTCTCTCTTCTTCATGGAGTCTTCAGACTCAGTTACATGCACAAGCATACTCAGTTGTGTCCTGCTCTGGAAACCCATGATTCCTCTGTCCATGGAATTTTCCAGCCAAGAATACTGGAGTGTGTTGCTATTTCCTACTCCAGGGGATCTTCCTGACCCAGGGATGGAAGCCAGATTTCCTGCAATGGCAGGCAGATTCTTTACCGCTGAGCCACCTGGGAAGTCCCTCAGTTACATAGGGTGTCTTTTTCCCTTGTGTGACATGGAGTCTCTTCCATGAAGGCTAGCCAACTTAACCAAAGAGCTGGCTTCTCAGACAGCTGATAGAAGCTGACCACCCTCTATACTGAGGCACGGAACTGGCATTGAACCATTTCCTCTGCCCTGTTGGTCAAAGTCAGTTACAAATCAGTTAGATTGAAAGGAAGGAAACAGACTTCAGCTCTTTATGGAGCAAATGACAGGAGTGCACAGAGAAGGAATTGCTGGCAGTCATTTAGCAAATGACCTAGCACAAAAACTTGAGAAAATGTTTCTTTGTGAAAACTTATAGCAGAATTTAGAATGTGGATAAAGTAGTTAAAATTGTATTTTTCAAGCTACTTCCTTGTATCTAACTAAAATGGAAAAAGACCAACAAACACACACACACAAGAAATATTTAGTTAGACACATTAGATTGAAGAAAAAGACAGAAAGTCTATACCATTCAGTCAAGCAATAATTAAAGAGAAAGACAGCTAGTGCAAAGTGCTAGACTATGCCAAGGAGATGAGCAAATTATAAGAGTTAAAACTCATAGTTGATAGCAATTTTATGATACCTTACAAAGTAAATCTGTGTCCTTAGATTATGAAGAAAATATCTACATGTTGGAAATAAGAATGTGATTTTAAAAACATATTGACTATCCTATACTTAATTTACATAAAAATTAGATTTCTCAGTATTTGTTTTTCTAGCTCTGATGCAGAAATAAAAATTATATATATATATACCTTTGGCGAAGGAATTAAATTTTTCCAGTTACAAAAATCATAAAACTATCTTAGATAATCTACAAAAATAAATAGTTAAGGAGCTAAATCACTCAGTGAGTCAGTCAGTTCAGTCGCTCAGTCATGTCCGACTCTTTGTGACCCCATGAATCGAAGCATGCCAGGTCTCCCTGTCCATCACCATCTCTCGGAGTTCACTCAGACTCACGTCCATCGAGGCCGTGATGCCATCCAGCCATCTCATCCTCGGTTGTCCCTTTCTCCTCCTGCTCCCAATCCCTCCCAGCATGAGAGTCTTTTCCAATGAGTTAACTCTTCACATGAGATGGCCAAAGTACTGAAATTTCAGTTTTAGCATCATTCCTTCCAAAGAATACCCAGGGTTGATCTCCTTCAGAACGGACTGGTTGGATCTCCTTGCAGTCCAAGGGACTCTCAAGAGTCTTCTCCAACATTACAGTTCAAAAGCATCCATTTTTTGGCACTCAGCCTTCTTCACAGTCCAACTCTCACATCCATACCTGACCACTGGAAAAACCATAGCCTTGACTAGACAGACCTTAGTTGGCAAAGTAATGTCTCTGCTTTTGAATATGCTATCTAGGTTGGTCATAACTTTCCTTCCAAGGAGTAAGCGTCTTTTAATTTCATGGCTGTAGTCACCATCTGCAGTGATTTTGGAGCACCCCAAAATAAAGTCTGACACTGTTTCCCCTGTTTCTTCATCTATTTCCCATGAAGTGATGTGACCGGATGCCATGATCTTCATTTTCTGAATGCTGAGCTTTAAGCAAACTATTTCACTCTTCTCTTTCACGTTCATCAAAAGGCCCTTTAGCTCCTTTTCATTTTCTGCCATAAGGGTGGTGTCATCTGCATATCTGAGGTTATTGATATTTCTCCCGGCAATCTTGATTCCAGCTTGTGTTTCTGCCAGTCCAGCATTGTTCATGATGTACTCTGCATAGAAGTTAAATAAGCAGGGTGACAATATACAGCCTTGATGTACTCGTTTTTCTATTTGGAACCAGTCTGTTGTTCCATGTCCAGTTCTAACTGTTGCTTCCTGACCTGCTTACAGATTTCTCAAGAGGCAGGTCAAGTGGTCTGGTATTCCCATCTCTCTCAGAATTTTCCACAGTTTATTGTGATCCACACTGTCAAAGGCTTTGACATAGTCAATAAAGCAGAAATAGATGTTTTTCTGGAACTCTCTTGCTTTTTCCATGATCCAGTGGATGTTGGCAATTTGACCTCGGGTTCCTCTGCCTTTTCTAAAACCAGCTTGAACATCAGGAAGTTCACGGTTCACGTATTACTGAAGCCTGGCTTGGAGAATTTTGAGCATTACCTTACTAGCATGTGAGATGAGTGCAATTGTGCAGTAGTTTGAGCATTCTTTGGCATTGCCTTTCTTTGGAATTGGAATGAAAACTGACCTTTTCCAGTTCTGTGGTCACTGCTGAGTTTCCCAAATTTGCAGGCATATTGAGTGCAGCACTTTCACAGCATCATCTTTAAGAATTTGAAACAGCTCCACTGGAATTCCATCACCTCTACTAGCTTTCTTCGTAGTGATGCTTTCTAAGGCCCACTTGACTTCACATTCCAAGATGTCTGGCTCTAGATGAGTGATCACACCATCGTGATTATCTGAGTTGTGAAGATCTTTTTTGTACAGTTCTTCCGTGTATTCTTGCCACCTCTTCTTAATATCCTCTGCTTCTGTTAGGTCCAGACCATTTATGTTCTTTATCGAGCCCATCTTTGCATGAAATATTCCCTTGATATCTCTAATTTTCTTGAAGAGATCTCTAGTCTTTCCCAGTCTGTTTTTTTCCTCTATTTCTTTGCATTGATCACTGAAGAAGGCTTTCTTATCCCTTCTTGCTATTCTTTGGAACTCTGCGTTAAGATGCTTATATTTTTCCTTTTCTCCTTTGCTTTTTGCCTCTCTTCTTGTCACAGCTACTTTTAAGGCCTCCCCAGACAGTCATTTTGCTTTTTTTGCATTTCTTTTCCATGGAGATGGTCTTGATCCCTGTCTCCTGTACAATGTCACGAACCTCATTCTATAGTTCATCAGGCACTCTATCTATCAGATGTAGGCCCTTAAATCTATTTCTGACTTCCACTGTATAATCATAAGGGATTTGATTTAGGTCATACCTGAATGGTCTAGCGGTTTTCCCTACTTTCTTCAATTTCAGTCTGAATTTGGCAATAAGGAGTTCATAATCTGATGGTCAACAAAAGAGTCCAAAATGCAGTACTTGGATGCAACCTCAAAAACGACAGAATGATCTCTGTTCGTTTCCAAGGCAAACCATTCAATATCACAGTTATCCAAGTCTATGACCCAACCAGTGATGCTGAAGAAGCCGAAGTTGAATGGTTTTATGAAGACCTGCAAGACCTTTTAGAACTAACACCCACAAAAGATGTCCTTTTCATTATAGGGGACTGGAATGCTAAAGTAGGAAGTCAAGAAACACCTGGAGTAACAGGCAAATTTGGCCTTGAAATGCTGAATGAAGCAAGGCAAAGACTAATCGAGTCTTGCCAAGAAAATGCACTGCTCATAGCAAACTCCTTCTTCCA
Organism: Madoqua kirkii; assembly: GCA_006408675.1. Taxonomy (NCBI): domain Eukaryota; kingdom Metazoa; phylum Chordata; class Mammalia; order Artiodactyla; family Bovidae; genus Madoqua; species Madoqua kirkii. The sequence continues at coordinate 7,439 of SJYC01041567.1, read as the reverse complement.
ATAACACAAGAGAAGACTCTACACATGGACATCACCAGATGGTCAACACCGAAATCAGGTTGATTATATTCTATGCAGCCAAAGATGGAGAAGCTCTATACAATCAACAAAAACAATACCAGGAGCTGACTGTGGTTCAGATCATGAACTCCTTATTGCCAAATCACTAGGGATGCCAGATGAATTCAATTCAACCTGAAATTTTAACACCATTGTATGTGGTTTGTAAGGACAGATACAGATTAAAAATAAGATGCTTAATACTCCCTATTGAAAATAAGGAAAGAGACTGTCTTCATTTATTTAAGAGCATTCTGTTTAGAAAATTTCTATGTTTCTCCTCTGTCTCTTTGCTGCTGCTGCTGCTGCTGCTAAGTCACTTCAGTTGTGTCTGATTCTGTGCGACCCCAGAGACGGCAGCCCACCAGGCTCCCCCATCCCTGGGATTCTCCAGGCAAGAACACTGAAGTGGGTTGCCATTTCCTTCTCCAATGCATGAAAGTGAAAAGAGAGTGAAGTTGCTTAGTCGTGACCAACTCTTAGCAAACCCATGGACACTGGAATGGGGTGCCATTGCCTTCTCCTCTGTCTCTTTGACATATATGTAAATCTTTTTTAAAAACTACATGAGCCTCTCTCCAGTTTTATGACTCAGGAGTGTCTTTCTCCAGGACCAGGGTATCATTTCTTTGAAAATGCATAAAATGGTGCTCCATCTCCCAGGTTTTGTGAAAGGGTGGGGGCCCTACTTTATCGGTGCCTTCCCACCTGTCATAAAGATAAGAGAAGTTTACTTTTCTTTGGCTAACTGCAGTTAGCTAACACAGTCACCCTAATTACCAGGTGAATTTAGAACAAATGCATGACAAATGGTTTTGTCAAGTTCTGTTACATGAGGACTATTTATTATTTATTTTGAGAACATGCATATAACAGATTATATCTGCTTGATTATACACAAGGGTGAGACTTCTTTCTGTGTTCCTATCTCTGAACAGCTTGCTGGTCTATTATTCATTCAGTAACAAAGTTTTCTTTTTCTTCTAGCTTTGTGGACAGATATTCTGAGTTTAGAGGAGATTAGGGTTTAATTATATTTCCTTGACAATATATAGTTCATGAAAAATACAAATTGATTATAAAAAGAACACAATGCACTAGAATAGTTTTAAATTGCATTCAGTGAATGAGAAATGTGATCTACTTAATCCCATGGCAACTAGAACCACAGAGTGGAGAGGCAGGTTTGGGGAATAGAAATGGACCTGAGGAATACAGAATTCTACTCTGAGTTTTACTACTTTGGTGTTCTAGTTAACCTAATGAGGACTCAGTTTTCTCATCTGTAAAACAGAGTTGAATTGGACTAGTGGCCTGTTGGAAATATCCATCTTCACATGTGTTTTGTTATTCATTTTGCTTATGTTATTTTCAAAATAGGCAATACATAAAAACTGAACTTTTGGATAAGAAGAAGGGAGAAGAGGGAAAAGAAGAAGGGGAGGAAGAAGGAGAGAAAGAATGATGCCTTTGCTATTGTTGTTTAGTTGCTAAATTGTGTCCGACCCTTTTGCAACCCCATGGATGGTACCCTGCCCTGGATTTCCCAGGCAAGAATATTATTTCCCAGGCAAGAATATTGGAATGGGTTGTCATTTCCTTTTCCAGGGGATCTTCCTAACACAGAGATCCATTGAATCCATGTCTCCTGCTTGACAGGTGTATTCTTCACCACTGAGTCACCAGGAATGCCTGATTTCGCGATGTTGGTATTATTCTGTCACTAAGGCATGTCCAGCTCCTTGCAAACCCATGGACTGCACATGCCAGGCTTCCCTGTCCTACACTGTCTCCTGGAGTTTGCTCAAAGTCATGTCCATTGAATCGATGATGCCATCCAACCTTCTCATCCCTTGTTGCTCCCTTCTCCTCTCACCCTCAGTCTTTCTTAGCATCAGGGTTTTTTCCAATAAGTCAGATCTTTGCCTCGGGTAGCCAAATTATTGGAACTTCAGCATCAGTTCTTCCAATGAATATTCATTACTGATTTCCTTTAGCATTTATTGGTTCAATCTCCTTGCTCTCCAAGGGATTCTCAGGAGTCTTCTCCAGCACCAGAGTTTGAGAGCATCAATTCTTCAGTGCCCAGTCTTTTATATGGTCCAACTCTAACATCTGTACACGACTACTGGAAAAACCATATCTTTGACTTACAGACCTTTTTTGGGAAAGTGCTATCTCTGTTATTTAATATGCTATCTGGGTTTCTCACAGCTTTTCTTCCAAGGACCAAATGTCTTTTAATTTCATGGCTGCAGTCACCATCTGCAGTGATTTTGGAGCCCAAGAAAATAAAGTCTATCACTGTTTCCATTGTTTCCCCATCTATTTGCCATGAAGTAACAGAACTAGATGCCATAGTCTTAGTCTTTTGAATGTTGAGTTTTAAGCCAGCTTTTTCTCTCTCCTTTTTAACATTCTTCAAAAGGCTCTTTAGTTCTTCTTCACTTTCTGCCGTTAGGGTGGTGTCATCTGCATATGAGGCTATTGATATTTCTCCCAGAGATTTTAATTCTAGCTTGTGCTTCATCCATCCTGGCATTTCACATGATTTACTCTGTAATAGAAGTTAAATAAGCAGGGTGACAATATACAACCTTGATGTACTTCTTTCCAAAATTTTAGCCAGTTCATTGTTCCATATCCAATTCTAACTGTTGCTTTCTGACCTGCTATACTGGGCTCACAATAACATTATCTGGGCTAAGAAGTGACTGAATCCTTGATCTGGACCCATGCTCTTGAGTGGCCTACAATCCTCATCATTCCTTGTTGTATAATTGTTGGTTTGTTCATCCACTTACATTTCCCTTATATATGTATGCAAGGTATAAGTCACTGAACAACTGCTTAAAGCAGTTGTGTATGATAAGAGCAAGAACAGAGGGACTATCCAAATGGTACTTCAACGCTATTTTAGTAAGAAAGTAGCAGTAACATGTATATGTACATGGTCAAGGTAAGCAATGGGAGTGTCAGGGGGGTTTGTAATTTCCTTGGTTCTGTCTCATCACAACAAAAATTTGAAGCAATAGACCAGTGTTACAGCTCCAGGTTACAGCTCCATTTTATTTAGAAAGTAAAGGAAAATACATCCTCAATGCATGAGGGCATGCCAACTCAAAAGATACGAAGAGAAGAGAGGCCCCTAGCCCATTGGCTCCAATTTTTATACATTTTTTCTCCTCCCCCAGACCTGCCCTATGTAAATTGGGCGAGCCAAGAGTGCTGTTTGTTTTACTCGAGGTCATCACTCTGGTCCTTGGATCTTCCTTTCTTCTATTTTTTGTGGGCTTTTCCCGTCTTTGTCTTTTAGCCACTGCCATTTTGGACTCCTTTTTCCTATTCTAACTACCTAACAGGAGGTTTCCAAGCTGTACTCCAGCAGGGGATCAATCTCTGGGTCTTCACATGTAGTCATTGGTGACATAATCCAGGCAGGTCTTTACCATTTGAGCCTTAACTGGCCAGAGTAATTCCAACACAGAACAAGGCACACGGAACAGACAGAAGTTACAGACTGATTCAAAATCTTACTAGTAGTGAATTCTAAAATGCCACCAAAGCTCTTTGATAAAGGATATCTTTATTGTGTGTGCTGTGCTTAGTCGTTTAGTCATGTCTAATTCTTTGTTACCCTGTGGACTGCAGCCCACCAGGCTTCTCTGTCTGTGGGGATTCTCCAGGCAATAATACAAGGGTGGGGTGCCAAGCCCTACTCCAAGATATCTTCCCAACCCAGGGATCAAACCCAGGTCTCCTACATTGCAGGTGGATTCTTTACTGTCTGAGCCACCAGGAAGCCCAAGAATACTGGAGTGGGTAGCCTATCCCTCCTCCGGTGGAACTCCCCAACCCAGGAACCAAACTAAGATCTCTTGCATTGCAGGCAAATTCTTCACCAGATGAGCTGCCAGGGAAGCTTTATTGACTAGATGCTAATTTTTAATTTTGATTGCATATGTATATATATATATATATATATATTTAATACAGATTTGAAATATCTATTCCCTTTAAACAGCTTATTCACTTTTTAAAAAGCAAAAACAAAACAATTTCCCTTTTTGGTCAAACCTTCTAAATGTACTTAGTTCCTAAGATAGGCAAGTGAACACTACATCAAGACATGTTATTTCTTCTTCAGCATTATAGTGGATATTAATTATATATCTAGTTTACTAAACTTTGGCAGATCTGTAGCCTTATATTTTGTAGCATGAATAAACATCTTCTTGAGGTACAGGTGGTAGGGTATATAAACTATCTGTGGTATATAGTTTCCCTTGTGGCTCAGCTGGTAAAGAACCTCCTACAATGAGGGAGATCTGGGTTCAATTTCTGGGTTGGGAAGATCTTCTGGAAAGGGGAATGGTTACCCACTCCAGAATTCTGGCCTGGAGAATTCCATGGGGTCACAAAGAGTTGGACAGGACTGAGCAACTTTCACTAGTTCCATGGTATATGATATAGTATATAAACGATAAATATATCATGACTTTTAACAATCAGAAAATAGCCACATTTCAATGGAAAATAACTTAGAATATCTTATTCACTTAAACTACTATTGAACAAAGACATAATTAGCCTCAAATGATTTACAATTAGATTTTCTTTCAAAGAATGATAAATGAAGCTTAACAAGTATAAACTTCATTTTTAAAAGGCTTCCTTCATCAAAGGAACCAATACTGTTAATAATAGGAAATGTCAAAAATGTCCAGGTCTGCTAAAAATAAATCTGTCTAAAGTGACAAAAAGCTCAAAGAAAGGTACAATAATCTCTTTCATTTTTAGATTGTGATGTGTTTTGGAGGACTAATTGCTTATATATTGAATATCCTGTCCAGGCAAATTAAAATAGAAGTCAAATTATCATGCTTGGAAATTGCCTGTGTCACACATTCAGCCATTCAGATTTCAGCATAATGACCTCAGCAACTCGCTTGCTAAATTTATCACCCTCAAATTCTTTATACATATTCCATTTTCAGTCTTTTACCCTGAATAGCTAGTTGAAAATCATGTTTAGCCTTGAACTGTTGGCAGTCACCCAGCTAATCTTCAGGAACACATAATGAAATGAAAGGAGTGGAGACTGAGCCTACAGTGGGCCAGCCTCAACCCCATTCCTTGTCATTGGTCCACATTCCATGACTATCACATTATCATTTTAAATGATTTAATTTTAAAATTATTTTTCATAGCTTGAAGAAATTTATGTGGGCGATATTTAGACCTTAGGGAGTTAGCTTCTTCTTTAAAGAAATGTTAAGTAGTCAAGAAGTTTAGAGCATATATATTAATCTCAATCTAAGAGACAGTGGTGTATAACACGATATTTTAAAATTTTAGAATAAAGAATGCAATTGATTGTTTGTGGAATTCAAGTCAGGCCTTTAAATATGATTTGGAAATGCCTAGACTCTTCTTTCACTACCAGAACTATCCAGCACAGGTAATAAATAAAATACAGCCATATATATGGCATGAGCACCTAGGTATTTAAAACAGATCCTAGTTTACAATATTGGAAATTTTTCTGTTCATTGCCTTAACAGGGCTTCCCAGGTAGCTCAATGGTAAAGAATCCGCTTGCCGATGTAGGAGATGTGGCTTTGATCTCTGAGTTGGGAAGATCTCCTGGAGAAGGAAATGACAACCCACTCCAGTATTCTTGCCTGGAGAACCCCTTGGACAGGGGAGCCTTTTGAACTACAGTCCATAGGGTCACAAAGAGTCAGACAGGACTGAGCACACACACACATTGACTTAAGACTACTTTGATTTGAAAAATAACCACAACTTGGAGAAAGGGAAAAGAGCAGATAAGGATATAATAGGTAGAAAATAGCTACTGTGCTATAATTTTTTTATGACCATTTATACTTGGGATTTTATGGCTCACTAAAATTGAGTTCAAAGCCTATTGTGTGCATTTTAGGAACAGACAATTCATCACCTACTGAAAATTTTTAGTGTTTAAAGACTGAATACTAAATAGAGAATCATATTTCATTAGATATTTCTATGTACAATAAACATTGATTACTAATAAACCATTGATTTGAATCCTGATTGCTTTTTAGTTTCAATTTTTAACTTATATCTTCCTTGCAAAACTCAGAGACCCATGAGCTAAGATTTTCTGTAGAGATATCTGACAAAGGTAACTACCTCACCCTTTAGTACTCAAGATTTTCATCATCCCCAGTGAAAAACCATTTGTTTATTGCCATGAAATAATGCTGCTACTTAAATTTGTATTTACTTAAAGAATTGAAAAAGTAGGTCAGAAATTAAAGAAATCAACAAAAATGATTAAATCTAGAGACTATTTTACATTTCAAAAGCATTAGTATTCAAATGCTTCCTCCAGGCAATCTGTTTCCAAGTGTCAAGGGATCTTTGCTATGACTCTCCCTCTTTCTGCACCCCAGGCCATTTTAGAGTGGTGCTCTTAATTGATCTTATTCTGTTTATACTGTTACTTCACAGAGTTGCTATTCTGGTGACTCTGGATTTTCTTAGAATTGTTATTATAGGCTTCATGGATTTCAGGAACTATAATGCTTTAATAAGACAATAATTTTATAAGCTCCAAAGTTGTTGGGTAATACCAGTTTTCAATAATTTCCTAGGCACACACAGTGGTTTATTTTTAATGAAGAATAAACTGGTATACAGCCAAGTATAAAATATTGAAAATAGTCATTTCTAAATTCTATCAGAGAAGGTTAAAAGGTCAAAAGACTTCTTACAACATTAACATTTGACATTTGAATTATTTTTCAGCTTAGCAGCCTGAATAAAGAGTACTCAAGAATCTTCAGATAAACTAAAACAACTAAAAACATGACAAAATTTTTTTCAGTCAAATCAAGGCAAGCTACTTAGATTGTACTGGTGTACAGTGCCAAAGAAATCACTGTATCACCATATAAAAGGGAACTCTTAATGATCACTTTGACTATTTGAACAAAATTATAGTCTTATTCCTTAGAAATGAAAAAAAAATAAAAATTGATATTTCTTTATAAATTAAAATTAAACATGATATTTAGATGAAAAGAAAATTTTAGAGTCTAAATTAATGGGTTAATAACCTGTTTGGCACTTAAAAGGGTGCCTGCATATAGTGTTCAACACAATGAGAGTCAACATCTTCATTGTAATCATCAGCGGTTGCTGTAAGTGATCTGGAGCTGACAGCAAGCAAGATATAGATTCAAGCTTCAAAGGCCACTGACTATATTTCTGTCCAGACTTCTCTCTTGAGAAAGTAAAGAATGGGTGTTGGGGTCAGAAAAACTCCTTCAATTTGAGCTATGTTTCTACTACTTATTGGCAATGTAAACTTGGGCATTTTTTTTTTT
>SJYC01041566.1:0-10595 GCA_006408675.1 Madoqua kirkii | reverse complement strand
CTATTGTTCGTTCTCTTGAAACAAGTATTCAGCTAAAATGTTTTTGTGTGCACCCCCTGCATAAGAGGACAGTGCTCACAGTACTGCATAGCCATTCTACACTTTGTCCTTGGAACAGAACCTCTGGTCACATTGTTTCCCCAGGTATGCTTCATTTCCCAGATGTCTTTGCAGCTAAGTCAGGTCATATGAATTCTCATAGATATGAGAGTGGAAATAGAATGGTCAACTTCCTAAAAGCGTACTAAACAGGTAGCTTGACCCAGTCCTTCTCTTTCCTAATTTTTGCTGACTAGAATGTAGAAGTAGTAAGTGGAACAATAGCAACCATTTTGAGTCATGAAGAGGGCCACACCCTAGCAATGGATCATAAGGAGCTAGGAAAATCTTGTGTGTCTCTGATGAAGTTAGTTAGTGTTAGTCACTCAGTCATATCTGACTCTTCGTGACTTTATGAACTGTAGGCCGCCAGTCTCCTCGGTCCCTGGGATTCTCCAGGCAAGAATACTGAAGTGAGTAGCCATTCCCTGCTCCAGGAGATCTTTCTGACCCAGGCATTGAACCCAGGTCTTCTGTATTGTAGGCAGATTCTTTACCACCTGAGCCACTAGGGAAGCCCTAATGTAAAGGAAGTCTCTAATGAAACATTGCTCAAGTTAAGGTATGTTGTCTGATCCCAGAGCTTATTGTTGTTGTTCAGGTGCTAAGTCATGCTCAACTCTTTTTCAACCCCATGGATTGCAGCACACCAGGCTTCCCTATCTCTCACTATCTCTTGGAGTTTGCCCAAGTTCATGTTCATTGAATTGGTGATGCCATTCAACAATCTCATCCTCTGCTGCCCTCTTTTCCTTTTGAGCCCAGAACATAGGTTATCAAATTCCGGGATAGAATTTTTATGCATTTTAGTCACTATTAACTTCAGTTTCCTATCATAAGTAGCAAAAGTTAATCCTAAATAACACTACCCAAAAATATATTGAGTTAAATTCATCCATTCCAGTCCATTTTAGTTCGCTGATTCCTAGAATGTCGATGTTCATTCTTGCCATCTCCTTTTTGACCACTTCCATTTGCCTTGATTCATGGACCTTACTTTTCCCACCATCAAACCTTGCTTCTATTACCAGTCACATCCACAACTGGGTGTTGTTTTTGCTTTGGCTCCGTCTCTTCATTCTTTCAAGAGTTATTTTTCCATTGATCTCCAGTTAGCATATTGGGCACCTACTGACCTGGGGAGTTCATCTTTCAATGTCCTATCTTTTTGCCTTTTCATACTGTTCATGGGGTTCTCAAGGCAAGAATACTGAAGTGGTTTGCCATTCCTTTCTCCAGTGGTTACACTCTGGCAAACCTCTCCACCATGACCCATCCATCTTGGGTGGCCCCACATGGCATGGCTTAGTTTTACTGAGTTAGACAAGGCTGTGGTCCATGTGATCAGGCTGGCTAGTTTTCTGTGATTATGGTTTCAGTCAGTCTGCCCTCTGATACCCTCTCTCAGTGCCTACCGTCTTACATGTCTTTTTTTTTTTTCTTACCTTGGATATAGGGTATCTACTCACTGCCACCTCTCCTGACCTTGGATGTGGGGTAACTCCTTTCTGTCTCCACTCCTGACATTGGACATTGGGTATCTCTTCTTGGCCTCTCTTGTGCAGCACAGCAAAAACAAGACAGAGAGATGACTGTGGCTCAGATGATGAACTCCTTACTGCCAAATTCAGACATAAATAGGAGAGAGTGGGAAAAACCTCTGGACCATTCAGTTATGACCTAAATCATATCCCTTATGATTATACAATGAAAGTGAGAAATATATTTAAGGGACTAGATCTGATAGAATGCCTGATGAAATATAGATGGAGGTTCATGACATTGTACAGGAGACGAGGATCATGACCATCTCCAAGGAAAAAAACATGCAAGAAAGCAAAGTGGCTGTCTGAAGAGGCCTTACAAATAGCTATGAAAAAAAGAGAAGGTAAAAGCATGGGAGAAAAGAAAAATTATACCCATTTGAATGCAGAGCTCCAAAAAATAGCCAGGAGAGGTAAGAAGGTCTTCCTCAGTGATCAATGCAAAGAAATAGAGGAAAACAATAGAATGGGAAAGACTAGAGATATCTTCAAGAAAATTAGAGATATCAAGGGAACATTTCAGGCAAAGATGGACTCAATAAAGGACAGAAATGGTATGGAACTAACAGAAGCAGAAGATATTAAGAAGAGGTGGCAAGAATACACAGAACTGTTCTAAAAAAGATCTTCATGACACAGAAAATCATGATGGTGTGATCATTCACCTAGAGTCAGATATTTTGGATGTGAAGTCAAGAGAGCTTTAGGAAGCATCACTACGAACAAAGTTAGTGGAGATGTTGGAATTCCAGTTGAGCTATTTCAAACCCTAAAAGACGATGCTGTGAAAGAGCTGCACTCAATATGTCAGCAAATTTGGAAAACTCAGCAGTGTCCAGAGGATTGGAAAAGGTCAGTTTTCATTCCAATTCCAAAGAAAGGCAATGCCAAAGAATGCTCAAACTACCACACAATTGCACTCATCTCACACGCTAGTAAAGTAATGCTCAAAATTCTCCAAGCCAGGCTCCAGCAATACCTAACTGTGAACATCCAGATGTTCAAGCTGGTTTTAGAAAAGGCAGAGGAACCAGAGATCAAATTGCCAACATCTGCTGGATCATGAAAAAAGCAAGAGAGTTCCAGAAAAACATCTATTTCTGCTTTATTGACTATGTGGATCACAATAAACTGTGGAAAATTCTGAAAGAGCTGGGAATACCAGATCACCTCATCTACCTCTTGAGAAACCTATATACAGGTCAGGAAGCAACAATTAGAACTGGACATGGAACATCAGACTAGTTCCAAATAGGAAAAGGAGTATATCAAGGCTGTGTATTGTCAACTTGCTTATTTAACTTATATGCAGAGTACTCATGAGAAATACTGGGCTGGAGGAAGCACAAGCTGGAATCAAGATTGCTGGGAGAAATATCAATAACCTCAGATATGCAGATGATACCACCCTTATGGCAGAAAGTGAAGAGGAACTAAAAAGCCTCTTGATGAAAGTAAAAGAGGAGAGTGAAAAAATTGGCTTAAAGCTCAATGTTCAGAAAACAAAAATCAGGGCATCTGGTCCCATTACTTCACGGGAAATAGATGGGGAAACAATGGAAACAATAGCTGACTTTATTATTCTGGGCTCCAAAATCACTGCAGATGGTGATTGCAGCCGTGAAATTAAAAGACTCTTACTCCTTGGAAGGAAAGTTATGACCAACCTAGACAGCATATTAAAAAGCAGATATTACTTTGCCAACAAAGGTCTGTATAGTCAAGGCTATGGTTTTTCCAGTGGTCATGTATGGATGTGAGAGTTGGACTATAAAGAAAACTGAACACTGAAGATTTGATGCTTTTGAACTGTGGTATTGGAGAAGACTCTTGAGAGTCCCTTGGACTGCAAGGAGATCCAGTCAGTCCATTCTAAAGGAGATCAGTCCTGGGTGTTCATTGAGAGGACTGATTTTGAAGCTGAAACTCCAATACTTTGGCCACCTGATGTGAAGAGCTGAATCATTTGAAAAGACTCTGATGCTGGGAAAGATTGAGGGCAAGAAGAGAAGCAGATGACAGAGGATGAGATGGTTGGATGGCATCACTGACTCAATGGACATGGGTTTGTGTAGACTCTGGGAGTTGGTGATGGTCAGGGAGGCCTAGTGTGCTGCAATTCATGGGGTTGCAAAGAGTCTAACATGACTAAGCAACTGAAATGAGCTGATGAAAATATATTTGGGAATATAGTGAATTGAAATATTATACATGTATTCTTGTAGTTTATTAACTTTTGATAGTAGTTTTGCTGGAGTATCTTTTTATACAAGATTCTGACAAATACTGAAATGACATTTGGAAAAAGATTGGAAAAAATTCTGTATGAGCCAGAGAATTTGATATGGTTCAGGGTTAAAAATAATGACATTTAAAGACACTGATCTACTCTCTTTAACTAAACTTTAGGTTTTATACAGTGGGATTGAAAAAAATGATTGGTATATGACTACTTGTTCTGGCTGCCTAGAGAACACTCAAAACTTAGTGGCTTAAAGCCACCATTTCACTGTGTACAAGAGTTCTGGACTCAAGAACTGGACAGGATATCGAACGAAGTGTTAGTTTCTACACTGTGGTGTCTGGGCCTCGAATGAGAAGAGCTGAAAACTGGGGTGAATCAAGAGTGAGGGGCCAGAGTTATCTGATGTTCACTTCTTACAGGTATATCTGCTGCTGTCCTAGAAGGACTTGAAGACTATTATTGCCAACTGGTGTCACATATATATGGCTTCTTCATGTGTCTTGTTTTCCTCATGGCATAGTGACATAAGGCTCCAAATAAAACTATTTCAATATAAAGTTGCATCATGTTTTATTACCCCCCTCCACTTATGCTGGACTGTATTCAAGGAAGTAGATCCATCCCTGCTGAGATACAAGAGGAAGAGACATACACTCTACCTCCTGATGAAAGGGATATCAAGGAATTTGGAGGAAGAGATGAATTAAAATAGCCACACCTTTGTAATCAGAATGAAAAGTAAGCAGCTCCAGTTTTTGACCAATGACACAGTAAAGGACAGAGCAAGGCAGAATGTGACTTGAATTACTGGGCAAATTCTTCCCTGTTGCTGTGGTCCTTACAGCCCAACTAATGATTAAAATGCAAGGAACCCAGAGATTTGAATAATTCTTACCTAGCAAGGTGATTATTCTATATAGTTTGTGCTGGCAGCATGACCAATGACACAGTAAAGGACAGAGCAAGGCAGTAATGTGACTTGAATTACTGGGCAAATTCTTCCCTGTTGCTGTGGTCCTTACAGCCCAACTAATGATTAAAATGCAAGGAACCCAGAGATTTGAATAATTCTTACCTAGCAAGGTGATTATTCTATATAGTTTGTGCTGGCAGCTGAAATTTTAATGAAATTGATGAGGAACTAACTCCAGGAGTTGGTGATGGACAGGGAGACCTGGCGTGCTGCGATTGATGGGGTCGCAAAGAGTCGGACATGACTGAGCGACTGAACTGAACTGAACTGAGCATCTAGGTAACTAGCCACTAGTTAAGCACTGGGAAGCTGCTTCCACTCACTTTTATCATTATCTGATTAATTTCTTTCATTCTTTAGGTCTCTGTTAAACCGCAACCTTGAGTTTGAGTCTCCCTTCTCACCAGTTTTCGTAATTTGTGGTCTAGTATCTTAATCTGATTTCGATGAACATGAACCTCTTGTACTTAGAAATACAAAAACTTGATAACGGTGGCATTATTAATATTTCAAGTTCAATAAATTTTCTAATTATAATCAGAGAGAAATAAATGTCAAGGCATTCTTGCTTAATGAGTGATAAATAATTTCTTATATAAGAATTTGTAAAGTGAGAGATTACTATCAGAAAAAAAAATTTAATTTAACGTTAATATTATGTATCTCAATTTACTGGTGGTACAGCAAAGGAAAATTCTACCTAAGTTGGGCAGGTTTAGTGAGAATGAAAAATACAAGTGTGAACAACTCCTGGCACACAGCTGGGAGCTGCACACAGCCAGCACACTTAGTAAATGCTGGCTTCCTCTCACCCTGTAGCCTCCCATAGCTTCTGTCATCCACCAGAGCAGTTTCTCATTTTCTAAAGTGAGTCTGCAACTTGGAAATTCAATCTCTGATTCACTGAAAAGGAAATTACAACATGACTCAAGATCACTATTGTTCCAAAAGCTCTACTTTTCTAAAAGTTAAAAAAAGAGCTGATACTTATATTTCTAAGTCATCTTTTATCATCAAAAAATATGTTATTCTAGGGTGCTATCATTTTCAGTGAGAAATAACAAGGTTTTGGCCTAGAGAGTTTCAAACTTGGAAAAAAATTTATATTTCTTATAGTAATTTTAATAATTAAGTTGTCATTTGTAGCCATAATTGTAGGCTCTTAAATTTAACCCTCTCTGAGCAAAAAGAGCTGGCTGTTTATAACTAGCTTTTGCCCAGGAGCATTGGCCTTATCTCTCTGCTCATATAAATCAGTCACTGGTGCTTCAGACACATTTTATCATTATTATCATATAGCTTTATAACAGAGCACAAAGATGTTCTAATGGAGTAGCTGTGTGACTAGAGTATCCCTTAGTCTAGAGCAGTTACAATCTATAATGGATGGAATAATGGAGAGTGGTCCCTACTCAGTGGATTTCATTATATACCATCTGCCTTATGCAAACTTGTGCTTTGGAGAACATCAGTTTTAAACTGAGATATCAAGAAGCTCTTGGCTACAGCTGTTAGAATACCTGAGTGATTATAAAAACAAAAATATTTATGTTACTAAATAAAAAGTAAGAAGTAGAAAGTTCTAGGATTGGGCCAGCAATGTAAAGTTTTCAGAAAGACTCTGGCTGTTTCCAGTTTCTATTCTCTCATTCTCAGCATGTTGATGATACTTTCTCTAGCTATAACAGGCATTACAATTTTATAAGACATTGTCCAAAAACAAAAGAGGGGGAGATCATCTTTTTGACTTTTGTCAGTGAGATTATTTTCCCAGAATCCCCGTATAGGCTTCTTTCATTTCATTGACCAGAACCAGGTTACATGGCCACAGTAACTGCAAGGGAGGTTGGAGGGGGATTATCTGGCACTTTCACTGTTTGTCATTGGAGGCAGATCCTGCTAATGAATAAGACTGAAAAAGGAATGACTGCAGGACACATAAGCAAGAACTTCTGTCATCCCTGATAACTTCTAGTTGTTATAAAGTTACAACTGAGGGCATTTAAATTTTAGAGGAATAGTTAAATAAAACAATAAAATAATGATACAAATGGCTGGCATTTGTTGAGGGCTGACCATGTGCCAAGTTTTCCCAGGTGCCGCTAGCAGTAATGAACCTGCCTGCCAATACAGGAGATATAAGAGACGTGGATTCAATCCTTGGGTCAGGAAGTTCCCCTGGAGTAGGAAATAGCATCTTGCCTGGAGAAACCTATGGACTGAGGAACCTGGGGGCTACAGTCCATAAGGTCACAAAGAGTTGGGCACAATTGATGTGACCTAACACAGCACATACTGTGTGCCAAACAGGGTGCTGAATGATTTGCATTATCATCTCATTTAACTTTCAAAATCAGCCTATGAGGGTAGTATTTTTACATCTTTTTTTAATATAAATGAGGAAACTGAGATTTAGAGAGGTATAGTAACTTTCCCAAGGGTATGCAGCTGTTGAGAGTAGGGGCACTATTTGAAAGCATCACCCTCAAGTTTATGTTCCTCATCAAATCCAAAATATAATTCTTGGATTCCTATTATGTTCTAACCATGTCTTACTAAATATATCAAGAGTCTGAGCAACAATCAAGGCAATTTGTTTCTCTTTTCATAAAATCCATAGACTTTCCCAGGTGGCTCAAGTATAAAGAATCTGCTTGCCAGTGCAGAAGACTAAGGAGACACAGGTTCAATCCCTGGGTTGGGGAGCTCCCCTGGAGTAGGAAATAGCAATTTGTTCCACTATTCTTGTCTAGAGAACTTCATGGACAGAGGAGCCTGGCAGGTTGCAGCCCATGGGGTAAAAAAAAAGAGCTGGACACAACTGAGAGATTGGGCACACAAAGGGGTAAATGCTATGGTGATTATACATCACCTTTGAATATTATCAAAGGGGATAAAGTGTTTAGAGATTGCAATAAAGAGATTTAACCTATTTTAAAATGTGAGAGAAGGCGTCTTTGAAAAAGTCATCAGTATCCATCTGGTTTCTCCAGAAATACAGAACCAGTTTGTGTGTATGTGTGTGTGTGTGCACCCATGCGTATGTGTCTGTATGTGTGTGTACAGAGAGAGAGATTTTAAGAAATTGCTTGCTCAGCTGTGGGGGTTTGCAAGTTTGAAATCTGCAGGGTAGACTTGGAGTTCCCACAAAGTTGATATTATAGTCTAAAATTTGAAGTCTGTTTTGAGGCAGAATTTCTTTTTCAGAGGATCTCAGTCTTTTAATGCCTTCAACTGGTTGGCTGAGGCCCACTCACATTACACAGGGTAACCTGTTTTATTCAGTTTACTTATTTAAACATCACAACTAAAGAGAAAATATCTCTACAGCAACATCTCCACTGGTGTTTGCTCAAATAACTGGCACTGTGGCTGTGGCAATTGATAGAACTAACCATCACATTATCTTCAGTCTCAGATTCCAAGAATGAATAGAAACTATCCAAGTAAAGAGCTGGGAGAAAAGAATTCTAAGAAGAGAGAACTGATTGTAGAAAGGAAAGCGAAGGTGGGATGATTTGAGAGAATAGCTTTGAAACATGTACATTATCATATGTGAAACAGATCGTTAGTCCAGGTTCACTGCATGATACAGGGTGCTCGAGGCTGGTGCACTGGGATGACCCAGAGGGATGAGATGGGGAGGGAGGTGGGAGGGGGGTTCAGGATGGGGGACACATGTACACCCGTGGCTGACTCATGTCAATGTATGGCAAAACCACTACAATATTGTAAAGTAATTAGCCTCCAATTAAAATAAATAAATTTTTTTAAGAAAGAAAAGGAAAGCATGAATCACGATAGAGTTTGGTACATTTAAGGAAATAAGAGAAATTCCTTATGATCATATCATATAAACAAGAGTAGCTATGGCTTGAAATGAGACTGGAGATAAGGCAAAGATCTATATTAAATAAAACTTTGACATTCAAAAGTTTTTCAGCACTTGTATCTTGGTATTTTAGTGCATTTTGAGTTTTATTTTTTAAGGTATAATTCAAAAGCTACAATTGTAATATCTCTTGTGTTAATAATTAAGGTACAGATATATCACATTCAGCCAATGAAATGTAGAACTTGATTTGAAAAGTAAGCCAGATGGGAAAATTGGCTGGGTACTAGACATCCACTTTATTCATGTAAGTGGTTGAAATGATAGCCAGGTTTTGGGGGTGGTGGCAGGTTCCTAGTTGAATTATATGGATTTGAGGGGAATTTAAAAGATGAAATCAGAAAGATGAAGACTTAACTGAGCATAGGAGATGAGAATGAGGAAAGAATTAACTTCTCATTTTTCAGTACTATCTATAATTTATTTCTCCAAATTTTATTTATATTCTAACCACAGAATCTCCTTCATATACTTATGGTTAATACATATCAGTATTCACCTCTTAAAAATAAATTATTTACTCTTTTATCTAAACTGCTTTTGAGATACCATTATTATATTATTTTTCATAAAGCCATATGCAACACAGTCATTTATAAATTAGTGATAGAAAAGGCTTACCTATTATTATGTTTCTTAAAAAATAAAATGTTTAAGTGATTCACCATACTTAATATATGATTTTAATAACAAGGAACTTCAAAATCAAATATTAGAGTTACTTGCAACAACTTTTAATGTAAATTTTCTTGGACAAAATTTTCCCTTAAGTTTTGATATACTTTTTTTGTTTTTACTTTAACAAAAAACTTTAGACTTTTTTTTTTATACCATTGAGATGGGAGATATGATGGAATTAAGTGAGGAATGTGCCCAAATAGAAGAAAAGCTTTTCTGGCATTTTTGCAGTCTCTAAAATTATTCTTTAGCATAAGGAATTCCGTCTTGTTACTCCAGTCCTTACAAAAGGCACATCTTCACAATAATTTTGAGCTCAAAGTACTGAGTGAGGAAGCTACAATAGCCTGAAATAACTTCAATCAATGTTTGTTTGAGGTGCTTAGAAAGTCCATCGGTATGGTACCCGGTGGCTTAGACGGTAAAACGTCTATCTACAATGCGGGAGACCTGGGTTCGATCCCTGGGTCGGGAAGATCCCCTGGAGAAGGAAATGGCAATATACTCCAGTATTATTGCTTGGAAAATCCCATGGACAAAGGATCCTGGTAGGGGTCCATGGGGTCGCAAAGAGTCGGGCACGACTGAGTGATTTCACTTCACTTTGCTTCACTTCAAAAAGTCCATCAGAAGATTCATAGCACAGGAGTCAAAGATATACAATTTTACTCTGCAGATTTTGACCTCACTGTTGGAAGTTTTGGAGGAAGTGACAAACAAAAGTTCTTAAAGCTTCTGGATAAATGAAAAACAGTATCATAGACTCTGATTTCCAGAAACACTGAAAAACAAAAACATTGAATTCAAATATGCCTTAGCCCAACACCTGGTCCAAACTGCAGAGGGGATAATTGGTCTCTTGTCTCTTTCCTCTAAGGTGTATTTTTATAAAGAAAAATTTTTTTTTCACAAGAATCAAGCCTACATTTCATGCTTACAGTTTTCTACATTTTCTTCATGGGTTTTTCTTGAACATTTTTTCACACTTTAGATTGTAGACTATTTTGTCATTCAAATTTATTCAACATGAGATAAGCCATTCTAAAAAATAAATGATCTATAGTGAAGAAATTAGTAAATTGTCATTAAATTTCTCAAGTTCCTTATTGTATTAAAGCCTTTTAATTGTTTTAATAAAGTATGTGTAAGCATGACTAGTATATT
>SJYC01041565.1:0-27928 GCA_006408675.1 Madoqua kirkii | reverse complement strand
TAAATAAGTTTGAAAATATAGCTTTTGAGTTATATACACAAATGGCATAATTAGAGTATAATTTAAAGCAATTTGTTCACATTTTTGAGGTTTTAATTGAAATTTTTATCAAGCTACTCAGAGATTCATATGCAATTGTAAGAAATAATATATATAGGTACCTTCTACCCTTTAACTCAATGGTAATATCCAGCAAAACTATAATACAAAATCACAGTTTGGTATTGACATTGAATATAATCACATACTTTATGCATTTTTCTCAGTTTTGATTATATTTGTTTATGTGTATTTAATTCTATCAAATTTTATCACATGTGTAACAATCACAGTCAAAACATATAATTGTTCTCATAACCAGGGTCCTTTATGCTATCTTTTAATAACCATACTCACTACCTCACACCTTCTCTCATCCCCAACCCTAGTGACTCACTCATCTCTCATTTCTAAAAAGTTGTCATTTTGAAAGCACTCTATAAATAAGAACCATAGAGTATGTTATCTTTTAGGATTGTTGGTTGTTGGGTTTTTTTTTTTTTTTCATTCAGCATAGTTCTCTGGTGATGTACAGCTTCTTGTGTGTAGCAAGTTTATTAGTTTTCATTATATGGTAGTATTCTTGATGGACTTCCCAGGTGCCACTAGTGGTAAAGAACCCTCCTGACAATGCAGGAGACATAGATATGAGTTTGATCCCGGGGTTGAGAAGATCCCCTGGAAGAGGAAATGGAAACCTTTTCCAGTATCTTGCCTGGAAAGTCCCACGGACAGGGAAGCCTGGTGGGCTACAGTCCACAGTGTCACAGAGCTGGCTACAACTGCAGCGACTTAGCAGGCATGCACACAGGGAGTAGCCTCGATATGGATGTGGTGGTGGTTGTGGTGGTTTAGTCGCTAAATCATGTCTGACTCTTATAATCCCATGGACTATAATCTGCCAAGTTCCTCTGTCTATGGGATTTTCTAGGCAAGAATACTGGAGTGGGTTGCCATTTCCTTCTCCAAGATATGGATGTCTCATAGTTTAACACTTCACCTCCACTGATTTATACCTGACTTAGTCCTAGTTTTTCAGCTATTAAAACTATGTATGTTTTTGTGTGAATATAAGTTTTCATTCTGGGGGGATAAATGCTCAAGAATGTAAGTGCTGGGAAGTTTGATAGCTTTATACTTAGATTTTTAAGAAAATGCCAAATTTTTGTCAAGAGTAAACGTATACTTTTAATATATACTAATAGGATATGGGTTATCTAGTTTTCCCATATCCATGTCAGCATTCAGTGTTATTATTTTTTAACTTTCAATTCTGTATTTTTTTTGAACGTCCAAATCTGAGTATCTGTTGATAACTTGTAGTAGCTCTAATTTGAATTACTCTGATGAATAATAATGCAGAGATCTTTTAATGTGCTTATATTCCACGTGTTTAACCTCTTTGGTGAAATGTTTTGGTGAAAACTTGAGGATTTTATAACAGTATTTTTAAAACTATTGAGTTTTAAGATATATGTGTGTGTTAGTAGCTCAGTCATGTTCGACTGTTTGCGACCCCATGGACTTTAGCCCACCGGGCTCCTCTGTCCATGAGATTCTCCAGGCAAGAGTATGGAGTAGGTCACCATTTCCTTCTCCAGGGTATCTTCCTGACTCAGAGATCGAACTCAGGTCTCCTGAACTGCAGGATTCTTTACCCTTGTGCCAATATACATTCAGTTCAGTTCAGTTCAGTCACTCAGTCGTGTCCGACTCTTTGTGACTCCATGAATCGTAGCACACCAGGCCTCCCTGTTCATCACTATCTCCCGGAGTTCACCCAGGTTCAAGTCCATCGAGTTTGTAATGCCATCCAACCATCTCATCCTCGGTCAGTCGTCCCCTTCTCCTCCTGCCCCAAATCCCTCCCAGCATCAGAGTCTTTTCCAATGAGTCAACTCTTTTCGTGAGGTGGCCAAAGTACTGGAGTTTCAGCTTTAGGATCATTCCTTCCAAAGAAATCCCAGGGTTGATCTCCTTGAGGATGGACTGGTTGGATCTCCTTGCAGTCCAAGGGACTCTCAAGAGTCTTCTCCAACACCACAGTTCAAAAGCATCAATTCTTCGGTGCTCAGCCTTCTTCACAGTCCAACTCTTACATTCATACATGAGCACAGGAAAAACCATAGCCTTGACTAGACGACCTTAGTCGGCAAGGTAATATCACTGCTTTTGAATATACTATCTAGGTTGGTCATAACTTTCCTTCCAAGGAGTAAGCGTCTTCTAATTTCATGGCTACAGTCACCATCTGCAGTCATTTTCCATCTGCAGTCATTTTGGAGCCCCCCAAAATAAAGTATAACACTGTTTCCACTGTTTCCCCATCTATTTCCCATGAAGTGATGGGACCAGGTGCCATGATCTTTGTTTTCTGAATGTTGAACTTTAAGCCAACTTTTTCGTTCTCCCCTTTCACTTTCATCAAGAGACTTTTTAATTCCTCTTCACTTTCTGCCAGAATAGTGGTGTCATCTGCATATCTGAGGTTATTGATATTTCTCCCGGCAATCTTGATTCCAGCTTGTGTTTCTTCCAGTCAAGCATTTCTCATGATGTACTCTGCATAGAAGTTCAATAAGCTAGGTGACAATATACAGCCTTGACGTACTCCTTTTCCTGTTTGGAACCAGTCTGTTATTCCATGTCCAGTTCTAAATGTTGCTTTCTGGCCTGCATACAGATTTCTCAAGAGGCAGGTTAGGTGGTCTGGTATTCCCATCTCTTTCAGAATTTTCCACAGTTTATTGTGATCCACACAGTCAAAGGCTTTGGCATAGTCAACAAAGCAGAAATAGATGTTTTTCTGAAACTCTCTTGCTTTTTCCATGATCCAGCAGATGTTGGCAAAAGCCCTATATATATATATATATATATATTATAATTATATATATATATATATATAATTCAGTCAGTTCAGTTCAGTTCAGTCAGTCAGTAGTGTCCGACTCTTTGCGACCCCATGAACTGCATCATACCAGGCCTCCCTGGCCATCACTAACTCCTGGAGTTCACTCAGACTCATGTCCATCGAGTCAGTGATGCCATCCAGCCATCTCATCCTTGGTCATCCTCTTCTCCTCCTGCCCCCAATCCCTCTCAGCATCAGAGTCTTTTCCAATGAGTCAACTCTTCTCATGAGGTGGCCAAAGTACGAGAGTTTCAGCTTTAGCATCATTCCTTTCAAAGAACACCCAGGACTGATCTCCTTCAGAATGGACTGATTGGATCTCCTTGCAGTCCAAAGGACTCTCAAGAGTCTTCTCAACACCATAGTTCAAAGCCATCAATTCTTCGGTGATCAGCTTTCTTCACAGTCCAATTTTCCCAGCCATATGTGGCCACAGGAAAAACCATAGCCTTGACTAGACAGAACTTTGTTGGCAAAGTAATGTCTCTACTTTTAAATATGCTATCTAGGTTGGTCATAACTTTTCTTCCAAAGAGTCAGCATCTTTTAATTTCATGGCTGCAATCACCATCTGCAGTAATTTTGGAGCCTTTCCCCCAAAAAGTCTGACACTGTTTCTACTGTTTCCCCATCTGTTTCCCATGAAGTGATGGGACTATATTATACATATATATATATCCATATATATATATATCCATATGTATATATATATCTATATATATATCCATATATATGTATCCATATATATATATATGTACTATATAAAATTTCATACATAGAACCAGACATAGAACAATACAAATTGGGAAAGGAGTATGTCAAGTCTGTATATTGTCACCCTGCTTATTTAACTTATATGCAGAGTACATTATGCAAAAGGCCAGGCTGGATGAAGCTCAAGCTGAAATCAAGACTGCTGGGAGAAATATCAACAACCTCAGATATGGAGATGATACCACTCTAGTGGTAGAAAGTGAAGAGGAACTAAAAAGACTTTTGAGTGTGAAAGAGGAGAGTGAAAAAGTTGGCTTGAAACTTAGCATTCAAAAAACTAAGATCATGTATCCAGTCTGATTACTTCATGGCAAATAGATGGGGAAAAAGTGGAAATAGTGGCAGATTTTCTTTTCTTGAGATCTAAAATCACTGTGGATGGTGACTGAAAACATGAAATTAAAAGACACTTGCTCCTCAGAAGAAAAACTATGACGAACCTAGAGAGTGTATAAAAATGTAGGGACATTACTTTGCTGACAAAAGTCCGTATAGTCAAAGCTATGGTTTTTCCAGTAGCCATGTGCAGCTATGAGAGTTGGGTCATAAAGAAGGCTGAGCACTGAAGAATTGATGCTTTTGAATTGTGGTCCTGGAAGACTCTTGAGAGTCCCTTGGACAGCAAGGAGATCAAACCAATCAACCCTAAAGGAAATCAATGCTGAATACTAATTGGAAGGACTGATGCTGAAGCTAAAGCTCCAATACTTTGGCCACCTGTTGTGAAGAGTTAACTCACTGGAAAAGACCCTGATGCTGGAGAAGACTGAGGGTAAGAGGAGAAGGGGGAGACAGAAGCTAGGTGGTTGGAGGGCATCACCAACTCAATGGACATGAGTTTAAGAAAACTCCAGGAAAGAGTGAACAGGGAAGCCTGGTGTGTTGCAGTTCATGTGGTCGCAAAGAGTCAGACATGACTTACTGACTGAACAACAACAATATTCTATACATATATATTCTATGTTTTTCCCCGGAGATAATCCTTTGTTAAGTTTTCAAATATGTTCTCTCACTTTGTAGTGTGTGTTTTATCCATTTAATAGCATTTTTTGCAGATTAAAATTTTTAATTTAATGAGACATAATTTCCCTTTTATGGATCATGCTTTTGGTATCAAGTCTAAGAACTCCTTACTTTATTCTATATCCCAAAGATTTTTTTCCAATGTTTTATTTTTAAAAGTTTTATAATATTATAAGTCTATGATCTATTTTGCATAAGATGTGAGGTTTAGTTTGAGGGGCATAATTGTGCTGATGTAGGATTAGTTGCTCTGGCACCATTTATTGAAAACACTCTTTCCTCCATAAAATTGCTTTTATGCCTCAGTCAATAATCAGTTGAACATATCTGTGTGGGCCTGTCTGACTTCTCTACACTGTTTCATTGATGTATGTGTCTGACTGTCAACCAACACCATGCTATCTTGATTACTGTAACTAACAATAAGACAATATTGATTAAGTGATTATTCCTACTTTACTCTTCTGTGTTAAGATTTTTTCTACCTATTACAGGGCTTGCACCTTTCCATATAAATTTTAGAATCAGCTTGTTGATGTCCCAAAAACCTTGCCAGTCAAGGTAGCCATCTTTTTTCTCCATGGATCTAAGATGCCTCTTCACTGTATTAACTTCTAACTAATTTGGAAGTTCAAATGTAGGATTTTGGAAAAGCTAAATCAGATGAAAAAGATGTCTAGCACTGACAAGATAAGTAAATAGTCTACATGGATAGAAGTGTCATAATTTTTCTTTTTGTATTAAAATGTAGTATATTTGAAATAAAATACTTTGTCTGAAATGAAAAGTTTTGGGAAACATTAAGAAGTATACTCTTCATGTTGGTGTACAGACAGTTCTGTAGTTTAAAAGGAGTACTGTGCTTTAAGATCATAAAAAATGATGATTAGTTATTATTTTTGTAGTGAAACTCCTAGTTACTAATAATAGAGAGTCTGAGAATTTTGAGTGTTAGATTAACCAATGAGTAGCAAAGACTATATCTTAATAAGACATCATGTATCTCATTATCGATGCATTAAACAATGAAGAGAAATAGAAATAATTTGGTAAATAAGCAAGATAAAGATTTTTAAATGAAACCTTATGTTGAATTATGATCAATTAGAACCAAATATTTTTTCTAACCCATTTCTTGAGGATATTGTTTTGTGTGGCCTGGAAAGATAACTATCTCATTTCCTTGTCATTAGTGTTCTAGATATAAATCATTTCTGCCTATTAAGTGCACTGTGTGAGATTTAGAAGATAGAAATGAGACAAACGTCATCTTATTTCCACTGCTGGCTGTTTCCTGCTGCAACCAATGAGGTGGAGAAATGCTTGTTTTGCTTTGCTTTTGTTTTCTGCAGTAGAATTCCATGTCTAGTCACCAACTTTGGTGTTGAGGAGCTAACAATGGTGGTGCAGCAGCTTATCAATCCTGGTTTCTTGGTCGTCAATGTGCTATTGAGAAGTGTATTCCTGAACCTAAGCTTCCTTTGGCCTCCTTTAGGTTTCTAACTCTTCTGGAGTGTGGTAGAGGTACTAGCTACTCTGGTGGTCTGTTCTGTAGCCTTCATGGTACAGGCCTCAATACCCTTGCTCCAGCTCTCCAAACATTCCATAGGTGCCAATTTTCCATATTAAAACTCTTTCTACTCAAAATACCTAGAGAGTTTTTGTTTACCAAATAGAATCCAACAGATACCTACTTTCTGCAGAAACATTATAAAAGTAAGCACCAGTTACCATGGAGAAAATCAAGAAAAGTTTTAATAATTACTTTTAAAAGAAATAGTGAACAGGCTTCTGAATAGTGTTCTTACTGACACTTTTGCAATTCTAATTGGACATGTCACCCACCAGCAACATTTGCTAGAAGCAGCTCCAATATGCTTTCTCTTAAGTCAGATGTTTCTGAAGTTTGAGAAAATGACAGTAACAAAAGTACCTTGTGTTTTTATCCTGTCGAAACTACCTTCAGTGAGAGACAAATAGTTGGTCTTAAGACTATGTAGCATTTAAAAATCCAGCTCAGTAGATCTACCTTCTAAACAACAGCATAAGACTTCTGCATATCTATTCCCCAGCAAAACAAGCACCGTGGTTTGTGTCCCCTCAGAATTCATATGGGGAAGTTTAATCCCCGATGTGACAGTATTTGAAGGGAGGCCTCTGGGAGGTGATCAGGTCATTAGGGTGAAACACTCATGAATAGGATTAGTACCCTTATGTAAGAGGCCTGGAAGCTTCCTTGCCTCTTCCTCTGCCTGAGGACACAAAGATACACAGTCAGTCGATGGATCAGGAAAGTGAAAGTGTGTGTCAGACTCTTTGCGACTTCATGGACCCCCTGAAACCTACCAGGCTCCTCCGTCTTTGGGAATCTCCAGGCAAGAGTACTGGAGTGGGTTGCCACTTCCTTCTCCAGGCAATCTTCCCAAACTACAGATCAGACCCAGGTCTCGCTCATTGCAGGCAGACGCTTTACAGTCAGAGGCACCAGGGAAGCTCAGGAAGAGGGCCTTTATTGACACAGTATCCTCTGGCCCCCTAATCATGGACTTGCCAGGCTCCAGAACAGTTAGAATTAAATGTTTATGGAAATGTCAAACCTATTTTTGTTATAGTAACCCAAATGTATTAAGACAAACAATTAACTTGTATTTCTTTTAGAATATCATTCATTAGAATCAGGTTTAAGTTTCAATGAAATGAATTAATGGTACATGAGTAGCATGACTATTACTATGGAAATGTTACTGACCTCTAAGTTTTCTTTTTCCCAGCATAAATTTCTGGTGCTTTTAGCTGTAAAATGGCTAGTAAAGTATTTGTGGTTTTATTTATTATTTAAAATGATTAAAGAAGGCAATGCAGGTGATACAAATACAGAGAATTTACAGAGACAGAAAAGCTGTATAAATTTCAATTTGCTGAGTAGCACCCAGGAGGAGCAGTTCCAGGTTGAGTCTAGAAATTTATTTCAATGTTATCATAGTCATGTTGCTGCTAAGTCACCTCAGTCGAGTCCGACTCTGTGCGACCCCACAGACGGCAGCCCACCAGGCTCCCCCATCCCTGGGATTCTCCAGGCAAGAACAAATTACTTTTTCCTAGAGGTTTTATATCTTCAGTTTCCTAGTCATTCAGATACAAAAATTAGAATTTATCTTGGACTCATTTATGTCTGTCTTTCATATCAAGCTAACTACCAAAATATACTGACAATTTCTTTTAAATTAATCTCTTCCTTTTTGTTGTCACTACCATGTTCTAGTTTCAGATAGTTATTATCACCTCCCTGTACTACAGCAATAAACATCTATATGTCTTTCTATTTTCTATTCTACTTCTCCTAACAATTCTACACACTACTGCCAGATAATTTATTTTATAAATTCATTTTTAGTCTGATTTTTGCCCCAAAATATACAATGACTGCTAGGCTGGCTATTGAATTTATTTCAGAATTGCTGGCCTGGTATGTAAAAACTTTCTTAGTGCAGTCAAATCTGCCATTTCAGTTCAAAAGAGATGAATAATTCTCTGACAATGAATTAATGCATTCTTTCATACATATTAATGTCTCTTATAGGGAAAAAGGCAACAAAATCATTGCATTATAAGCATGGGTGTGACCAGTATGCTGAATGTGAGTGTACAGCTCCATTTACCATATGACAAAACCAGGCTGTGTTTTTGAAGTAAGGTAGAACATTGCATTAACAAATTATGATGCATGTTTCTTTGGGTCATAAAAATAGGAGAAAGGGATTTTTATTTTTGTAAGAAAACTGACTCCTAGGACCCAGTATTCCCTGAAGTAGGAAATGGCAACTCATTCAATACTGGAAAACCCCACGGACAGAGAAGACTGGTGAACTACGGTCCACAGGGTCAAAAAGAGTCGGATGTAATTGAGCACGCACGCACACAGGAAAGTGAAAGTTGCTCAGTCTTGTCTGACTCTTTGAATTCTCCAGGCCAGGATCTTGGAGTGAGTAGCCTTTCTCTTCTCCAGGGGATCTTCCCAACCCAGAGATCAAACCCATGTCTCCCACACTGCAGGTAGATTCTTTACCAGCAGAGCCACAAGGGAAGCCCAAGAATACTGGAGTGGATAGCCTATCCCTTCTCCAGCGGACCTTCTTGTATTAATTTCCTATCGCTGCTGAAAAATTACTACTACAAACTTTGTGTCTTAAAGCAATTCAGATTTGTTATTTTACAGGTTTAGAGATCAGAAGTCTGAAATAGGTACCTTTGAACTAAAATCAAGGTGTTTTCAGAACTACATTCCTTCCTGAGGCTTTAGGGGAGAATCTGTTTCCTTGCCTTTTCCAGCTCCTACAGACTGCCTGTATTCTTTGCCTCCTGGTCCCTCTCTGTCTACAAACCCAGCAGTTGCTGGTCAACTCTTTCATGTCTTATCAGTTTGACAATGACTCTTCTGCATCCCTCATCCATAGTTAATGACTCTTACGGCTGCACTGGAAGAAAAGCCATGACAAACCTAGACAACATATTAAAAAGCAAAGACATTGCTCTGCCGACAAAGTTCCGTATAGTCAAAGCTATGGCTTTTCCAGCAGTCGTGTATTATGGACGTGAGAGTTGGACTATTAAGAAGGCTGAGTGCCAGAGAATTGATGCCTTTGCATTGCAGTGCTGGAGAAGACTCTTGAGAGCCTTGTGGACAGCAAGGAGATCAAACTAGTGAACCCTAAAGGAAATCAACTCTGAATATTCATTGGAAGGACTGATGATAAAGCTGAAGCTCCAATACTTTGGCCACCTGATGCAAAGAGGCCAACTCATTGGAAAAGACCCTGATGCTGGGAAAGACTGAGGGCAGGAAGAGAAGGGGGAGCCAGAGGTTGAGATGGTTAGATAGCATCACTGACTCAATGGACATGAGTTTGAGCAAACTGTGGGAGATGGTGAAGGACAGGAAGGCCTGGCATGCTGCAGTCCATGGGGTTGCAGAGTCAGACCCGATTTAGTGACTGAACAACAGCAACGGTGGCTGCATTGGGCCCATCTGCACAATCCATTCAGCTGATAACTTTATCTTTAGTCCAATTTATTAGTAAGCTTGTATTCATCTGCTTTCTTAATTTTCCTTTGCCCAGGGATACAATATTTTCATAGGTCCCAGAGATTAGGACATGGGCATCTTTGGGATGCCATTATTCTATCTACCACAGGACTATTCAAAATGGTAAACTCTAGAACTTTGTCCAGGGTTTCTTTAAAGTACCCCACTCAGCTTGGCTAGTCTGAGCCTCTTCCTGAATGCCTTTTGTCCCTTACCAACCTTTAGAAAACTCATTGCATTCAGAGAATTCTGAGTTTTCTACCCAAGGAAGGATTTTTTTTTAACTTATTCTATTGAAGTATAGTTGATTTAAAATGTGTTCATTTCTACCGATAGCAAAGTGATTCAGTTATATATACATGTATACATTCTTTTTTGTGTCTCTTTCCATCATGGTTTATCACAGGATAATGGATATAATTTCCTGTTCTATACAGTGCTAAGTGGCTTCAGTTATGTCTGACTCTTTGTGACCCTATGGACTGTTGCCCATGAGGCTCCTCTCTCTGAGATTCTCCAGACAAGAATACTAGAGTGTGTTGTCATGCCCTCCTCCAGGGTATCTTCCTGACCCAGGGATGGAACCTGTGTCTCTTATGCCTGCCGTATTGGCAAGTGGGTTCTTTTCTACTAGTGCCACCTTTGACCTTGTTTATCTGTTCTTGCATCTGCTAATCCCAAACTCCCAATCCATCCCTGTACCTGGGGCCAACCCCTTAGTAAGCACAAGTCTGTTCTCTGTCTGTGAGTTGATTCTGTTTTGTGGTTATGTTAATTTATGTCATAGTTTAGCTTCCATGTATAAGTGATATCACATCATATGGTAAGGATTTTTGGACTTCCTTTCCTTCTCCTCCTCTCAAGCCAAATAAGGAACTGCTCCAAAAGAATCAATAGAATCAAGAGAAGAAGGTAAGATTGGCAACTCATTTCATGGATAGACATCTTTATGCATCAGACTTGACATTTTGTCATCTGGGAAGATTGAGCTAGGGCAAGACTAGAACTAAAGGGAGATAAGAAAGTAGAATGATAAGCTGTAGTCAAATGTGGGGATATCAGCAATGTATTAAGGATGAAGGTTAAGTTGGCAGTGCAAAAATTGGAAAGTTATACCACCTAACTCCCCTGCCCTTCCCCATCATACAAGTGCTCCATGAGGGAGTCCCTGGCATTACTGACTCTCAATGGCACGATCAGTAGAAGGCAGCCAGAGAAGTCTCCAAAGGCAGAGAAGAACAGCAGTAGCCCAGTTAAGTAAAAAGTCTTTGCCCCTCTGCTCTAAACATTAATTCTGAACTTTAAAATTCTGAAGGAAATGAATCCAGAAAAGGGAAGGAAAAGGGATATGGGAAAGCTGACCATTCCTTTTCCATCTTTCTGACCCCATCACAAACACTGAGAGGGGTAAGGATCTGAGCAATAAGCTGTATGTGAATTTGATGTTTTAAATTGGATTTGAATGGGTTGGAATTTAAAATCTGAAACTGGCAGAGAATTATAGAATTTACTCAATAAATCACTAAAGGACAATGAAGAAAGATCTAATGGCAAAACTTTGAAGGTCATAAAGGAAGAAAAATAAAATGATTTCTTGTCTATATCCTTTCAGTTTAATATTGATCCATATACTGGTTACAGATATAACGATGTAATTTTCTTCTTTAATTATCTTTATTAAGGATCAGTTCAGTTCAGTTCAGTCACTCAATTGTGTTCGACTCTTTGCGACCCCATGAATCACAGCACGCCAGGCCTCCCTGTTCATCACCAACTCCCGGAGTTCACTCAGATTCACATCCACTGAGTCAGTGATGCCATCCAGCCATCTCATCCTCGGTCATCCTCTTCTCCTCCTGCGCCCAATCCCTCCCAGCATCAGAGTCTTTTCCAATGAGTCAACTCTTTGCATGAGGTGGCCAAAGTACTGGAGTTTCAGCTTTAGCATCATTCCTTCCAAAGAAATCCCATACATATATTATCTCAGGCATATTGTAATATGCAATTGATAAACTCTCTGGCTTCCTTTATTAAATATGGGAACTTTTTAGAAAAAGATAATTTGGGATTAACTTGAAATACTCCATTTGTTGTTGCTGTTTAGTTGCTAAGTCATGTCCAACTCATTTGTGACCCTATAGACTTTAGCCCACCAGGCTCCTCTGTCCATGGGATTTCCCAGGCAAGAATACTGGAGTAGGTTGTCATTTCCTTCTCCCAACCTTCCTGACCCAGGCATCAAACCTGGGTCTCCCATGTCTCCTGCAGTAGTGTACATTCTAAGTCACTTTCATGGTGTCTGACTCTGTGAGACCCTGTGGACTGTAGCCCGCCAGGCTCCTCTGTCCATAGGGTTCTCCAAGCAAGAATACTGGAGTGGGTTGCCATGCCCTCCTCCAGGGGATCTTCCTGACCCAAGGATCAAACCTGCATCTCTGATGTCTCCTGCATTGGCAGGTAGGCCGATTCTTTACTGCTGTAAGAAAGAAAGAAAGAAAGAAAGAAAGATGGAAAGAAAGAAGGAAAGAAAGAAAGAAAGAAAGAAAGAAAGTGAAATTGCTCAGTTGTGTCTGACTCTTTGTGACCCCATGGACTGTAGCCTACCAGGCTCCTCAGTCCATGGAATTTTCCAGACAAGTGTACTTTACTGCTGACCCACTGAGATACTCCATTATCTTATCTATTTGTTACCTATCAGATGGTGAAGACACACTCTTTGTGTTTGAGAAGGTGGTACTTTCTGGTTTTGCTTGGTGATATGTGATTGGACTCTCATGCCTCTAGGTTGTGTAACCCTATGAGATAGTTATAATCTCCTTTTACACCTGAGGAAGCAGAGGCAGAGAGAGTTTATGTAATTTGTCCAATGTCTCAGAGTTAGGAAGTGCTGGGTCCACGCTTTACATGTGAATTCTGTCTCCAGAGCTGGCTCCAGATACCAAGTACTCAGCCTAGCAAAACAAAATAGATGTTCATGAGTATTTGCTGAACTGAATTGACTGCTAGAATTTATCATGATTATCACCAACTTTGCAACCTAAACAGTTCTCAGTGTTTCATGAAATAGAGCAGGATCAATTGTTCTCCAGAAGAAGTAAGTTAGTGATTCATACTGTTAAACTGCCTAATTTTCCAATTGTCAATTGTTAAATTGCCTAATACATTTTCTCAATGGTATTTTGTTTTCCTTGAAGAAATAAATAAGCACTTAAACTCTTCTTCTCAGCTACCATGGACTAAAGCTCCTCACTCAGCAATGCTATGCATGGCTTATGGTTGTTGTTAAATCATCTTTAAGTTTTTAAAAGACAAATTACTTTATTCGTGGCAATTTTATTGTGCCACTAAGCTTTAATTGTAGAATAAGTCCCTTTCTCTCTCAAATTTGATGTCTTTGGTAACCTTGAAGTCAAATATTTGTGTTAACAAGAATTAAAGAATGGTGTACATCCTTTAGCAGAAAAGCTTTTACTACAATTTAAAAATAAGGCTGTTAATTTTACTTATGGCTAAATATTTGCTTGCTGCAAAATCTCTATAAGGAGGTGGATTTCAGAGAAAAATTTATTTGATGAAAAAAATATATATACATACAAGCACACATCAAATATTTACCAGTTAGAAAGTAGATCATGCTTAACACCCAAAACTTCAAAAAACATGTGGAGAAATGAAGCCAATTTACCACAATTCCCCAATCTAATGATAACCATTACAATTTTGCTGTATATCTTAACAGATAATTGTTTTATATTTGTATGTATATCTCTATGTTTCTCATTATAAAAATATAGACTCAGTATAGCATTCAATAAATGTATTTTTTAAGGAACTTTTCACATAAATATTTCATTAAGGACTTTCTACATTCATAAACACACTTTCATTACATAGATTTATCAGATGTACAGAAACCTAATGGTAGCAACATTGAGTGTTAAAGGAACAGTCTTGAAACTAAAGATATATTTTGACACATCTAAAAATTGTTTATGTCTTCAGCTTTCAAGAATCTAATACTGTGCAGAATAGTAATTTTAACTCACATTACTTGTGATAAATTGAAAATTACAATAAATCCTGAATAATAAATAGAGTATGCATTATAAGTATTAAACCAGGACAAATGCATCCATTTATAAATTTTATATATATCCAAGTCTACCAAATAAACATATTGCTAGCTCCACTCGGTCCTATAAGATTTGGCCAATGTGCAGAATTTTTCATGAATAGTACAAAACAACTGAGGTCCTCTATCAACATTCTGAAATAGAATCTGAATGGAGCATTTGCTTATTTAAAAATGACACTGACAAAGGTTCTGGATGTGAGTCAGAAGAAATCATAGATTATTAGAGTATGTGTGAAATGAAGAAATTCTCAGAAGCCATTCAGAAAGTACAATCTTGGATGCTTTTCTGACTGTTACATTTTCAAGATCAAATGGCATTATATTTTTCTGCATTTGCAATTGAATATATATCTATTTCCCCCTTTATGTTAGAAGGTGATAAATTATTTAAAAAAATAAAAATGTTAATAAAAATTTGCAAAAGGATCAGCCTAAAATGATCTTGAGTCCATTTTGGATTTTTTCTAACACAAAGAATGTGCACATTTGATTTTGCTTTTTTCATTATAACTGTAAACTTTGAGATACCCTTTTGTTCATATTCCTTTAGCAAAAGAAAATCAAATTGTGTTTAAAACTTTATAATTTGAAAATTAAAGCAAGACTGTATACCTTTGCTGAGTATATTTGCAGAGGTCAGAATTTTCAGATTTTCATATTTTCAAAGACAAAATTTTAAGCATAAAAAGTTACCTGGGGACATGAGTACTTTTATGCACTATGGTTTAGTTGTTTTGCTTGGTTTTGATATTATTTGTGGATTTTGGATGCTTATTTGCAATCTGATGTACTCTGATTTTTCTTAGAATTTGATGGATTTTGGAAGTTAACTTTCTTTAACCTAATCAAAAAAGGACATTTGCAAAAGGTCAGTTTTAAGAGAGAAAAAAAAAACTCTTATAAACTGAAGGATTGTTTCATTCTTTCATAAAACACCATTGGCTTTCAATAAGCTATGAAAAATATTGATACTTCTACTCTAGTCTTTAGAGACACTGTCATGAAAATAAAGATGATAATGATAATGAGGAGTTTAAGGAAAAGGTGGAAGAGTGGGAGAAGGGAAGAGGATGGTGGCTGCAAACCATCAAAACACATTCCTGAAGAAGTATGAAATCATCACATTTTATTTCTTGGAAGCATGTTAACAATAACAAACAAACACAAAACAAAAGACAGCTGTTTTTCTTAGACATTTTGTTTATTATCTTACCTGAACATTAATAAGAATATCATATGTAATTACATTGTAAACTTCAAAATAATTTACAAGGGTAAGATGTTCTTATTTTCATCACTATTATTGGTATCATTATGATTATAATTGCTCAGTTGCTCAGTTGTGTAGACTCTTTTGAAACCGCATAGACTCGAGTCCACTAGGCTTCTTTGTCCATGGGATTTTCCTGGCAAGAATGCTGGAGTGGTTGCCATTTCCTCCTCCATGGGATCTTCCTGACTTAGGAATCAAGCCAATGTCTTCCATGTCTCCTGAACTGCAAACTGATTCTTTCCTGCTGAGCCACCAGGGAAGCCACATGCAGACCATATAAAAGTAACAATTTTCTGATCAATTATATAGTGTAGAGTCTTGCGCTGTCAGGTCAAGTATGGTTATGCAAATTGAATTAAAATTTTATAAATAAAAATTCAGTTTCTCAATCACAGTAGTACTATTTCAAATGTTCCATAGTCATTTACAGATATTGAACAGGTCCATCATCACGGAAGGGGCTTCCTAGGTGGCTCTAGTGGAAAAGAACCCACCTGCCAAGGCAGGAGACATAAAGAGACGTAAATTTGATCCCTGCATCAGAAAGACTCCAGTTTTCTTGCCTAGAGAATCCCCTGGACAGAGAAGCCTGGTGAGCTACAGTCCATAGGGTCCCAAAGAGTCAGACATGACTGAAGCCACTTAGCATACATGCATGCATCATCACGAAAAGGACCAATGGATGAGACTGATATAATAAGCAGCATGAACAGTGGCAGCAACAACATATGGGAGCCTTTCAGAAAGGTAGACTCCTGGATCACCCTAGACCTACTGAGGAAGAATCTACATTTCAATAAGGCTCTTTGGTGACCCAGGCATACTAAATTTGAGCAAAACTGTAGGTTGTCAAACAAGATAACCTAGTGTGTTTCTAAAATAATTCAACTCACTTTGTAGTTTTAGTAGTTCTGTGGCATATGAAAAAATATAATTTTCCTTATATACTGAAATTTTGTCTATTTTTCCCCACCTCAAATTTTTGTTATTCAGAAAGAATCACTCTAATACCTACAAAGAAGAGTTGATAAAAAGCATAATTGAACTAAAATAATATCTCTTTAAACATGCATTTAGTCCAGCTAGCTGACGATTCATTTATATCATCTTTGGTCTGCATTCCATATAAGATGATAAAGGAAGGCATAAAAGTCTATAATTTTGGAATTCCATTGGGTTTTGTGTATGCGTGTATGTGTGAGGTCATTTTTTTAAATGCTATGTTCCCTTATTTTATTTTGGCTTAATTTTTTTATTCTTCAAGATTATAATGTTATGTTTGCAGAAGTATTAATAAAATACTCTCTCAAGAAAAAATTTACCTGACTACAAGTAAGTTTATGATAGCACAAAAAGAAATATCCAGAACATCTCTGTTTCTGATTAACACTAGTCAATTTACTTTTTAATTTAGGTTCCAAACTTCCCTTCTTTAACCTTGCATTGGTAATTATTTGATCACAGATGGAGTAACACGTTGGGCTTCCCCACGTTGGTGGCTCAGTGGTAATTAATCCATCTGCCAATGCAGAACACATAAGAGATGCAGGTTCGATCCCTGGGTCTAGAAGTCCCCCTGGAGAAGAAAATGGTGACCTACTCCAATGTTCTTGCTTGGG
Organism: Madoqua kirkii; assembly: GCA_006408675.1. NCBI lineage: Eukaryota > Metazoa > Chordata > Mammalia > Artiodactyla > Bovidae > Madoqua > Madoqua kirkii. The sequence goes on along the minus strand of SJYC01041565.1, from coordinate 11,071 downwards.
AAATCCCATGGACAGAGAAGCCCAGTCCATGGGGTGATGAAAGAGTCGGACATGACTTAGAGACGGAAAACAATAACAATGATACACTTACCCCAAATGCACAAACATACACAGACATATACTTATCTACATGCAACTATTTTGCAATGTTTTAAATGGCTTGTTGGATATTCAATAACACCCAGGCCATAAAAACAATACACCTCAACTTTATGGTTCAAATAGGGACAGTACAAATAGGATCCAGTGAAACTCCAAATTTTGGTTGTATGACAGGTGAAAAAAAAAAAAAGGTAACCAGGAAAGTGCTCACAGTTTTCCCTTTCTCCATCTCAGCTCAGCTCAGTTCAGTTGTTCAGTCGTGTCTGACTCTTTGTGACCTCATGGACTGCAGCATGCCAGACTTCCCTGTCCATCACCAATTCCCAGAGCTTGTTCAGACTCATGTCCATCGAGTCAGTGATGCCATCCAACTATCTCATCCTCTGTCATTCCCTTCTCCTCCTGCCTTCAGTTTTTCCCAGCATCAGGGTCTCTTCTAATGAATCAGTTCTTCGCATCAGGTGGCCAAGTATTGGAGCTTCAGCTTTAGCGTCAGTCCTTCCAACGAATATTCAGGACTGATTTCCTTTAGGATTGACTGGTTTGATCTCCTTGAAGTCCAAGGGACTCTCAAGAGTCTTCTCTAACACCACAGTTCAAAAGTATCAATTCTTCAGTGCTCAGCTTTCTTTATGGTCCAACTCACACATTCATACATGACTACTGGAAAAACCATAGCTTTGATTAGATGGACCTTTGTCAGCAAAGGACCTTTGTCCCTGCTTTTTAATGTTTGTCATAGCTTTTCTCCATCTTCTATACACATACAAATAGTTATTTGCAACTGATTTTACCCCCTTTACCACATTCTGAGGAAGGAGAATTGATCTTCATGATTCTTTGATATTCAGGAAGATAGATGGCTAAAGAGGTAGAAAGCATTGGATTCAATTTGGGAATGTAATTTTCCAGGGCTTCTAAACTGAAATTACATATTGAGAGCCTGAGATGTTGGAGAAGGCAATCGCACCCCACTCCAGTACTCTTGCTTGGGAAATCCCATGGACAGAGGAGCCTGGTAGGATGCAGTCCACGGGGTCGCTAAGAGTTGGACACGACTGAGCGTCTTCACTTTCACTTTTCACTTTCATGCATTGGAGAGGGAAATGGCAACCCACTCCAGTGTTCTTGCCTGGAGAATCCCAGGGATGGGGGAGCTTGGTGGGCTGCCATCTCTGGGGTCATACAGAGTCAGACACGACTAAAGCGACTTAGCAGCAGCCAAAGCAGCAGCCTGAGAGGTGGAAAGGAATTTTGCTGTTTCAATTGTAGGAGGTTTCCAACCAACTCTTGCTGAGTATGAGGAATTTAGCAGTGAATGAAGAGACTTTTGAAAGGGTTAGTGTGGGGTTTCAGTAGGGTGTGGAAGACTCTACAAAATACATTTTTCAATTTATGTATGTAAGAAGCACTGCATTGTGCTTCTTAAATTTGACTGTAAGGAGACTGATTCATATTAGGTCCTTGAATATTAGTATTATATACATGCATTTGAAATATAAAATGATTGATTAATCTGCCATATCTTACCTTGGCATTAATTAGGCTGAGCTTAATTAAAACCCAGGATTTTAAGTTGACTTTATGAAAATTAAATATTAAATTTTCAGAGTCTTTGATGTAACAAAATTAATCACATCAACTGACCAGTCAAGAGTGACTAATTATAGTTACCTTTGATCTGTAAGAATCATGATTCACTTTTTTCATTCTATTTTTTGTAGTCTCAAATTTATTTTATATTAAAACACACATTATATTTATAATGGTTTAGTTGCTAAGTCATGTACTACTCTTGCAACCCCATCTGCCAGACTCCTCTGTCCATGGGATTCTTGGATTCTCCAAGAATACTGGTGATATTGCCATTTCCTTCTCCAGATATTTATAAGAGGACAATAATTTTCTCTCAGGAATTGGATTTCTATTTTCTTCTTAATGGTGTTCTCTAATCCCCAGATTTATTTTAAATCCAAATTTTTAAATATTTATAATCCAACTAATATTTATATTTTTTATGTATAATCCAAATAGGTAATTAAAATAGCATATCAATTTACCATTAATTCTTTTTCTAGCATTTTTCTGTTTTATCACTTTTATACTCAAATGCCATGTTTGGGAATTTTCCATAGACATGGTTTCCATGGGGGTAATCCTTAGGAAATTTCTTTCTGAATTAGAAGAGATTGAAAGATTCAATTAGAGATGTCTCCATTTATCTTGTATTCTAGCTATTTCTTCCCTGCCTAGGACTTTTTAGACCCATTCAACAAAGACCCATTCAACAAAGCAACTGAGCATTAGAAGCAAAAAACAAGCAAACAAATAAACCTGTCTGAATGTTAAATTGATTGAGACTCCTGGAACTTATGAGAATCAAACTGCCATGTAAGTTTGTGGTTTCCTGGGTGCCTTTCCCATTCATAGTAGGATGACTCAGCAATAAGATATAAAGCTGTTTGATAAATCAGACTGCTTGAGTATGCTTAAGAAATATTTTCCAAGAAATACAAAACTGCATAAAATTGGGGTCCCAGTTAGTCATACTCAGTGTGAGTCTTCACTTCCTCTCCCCTCCTCATAGAGAACACACAGAAACCCACCACAAACTTAGTCAGCGACCCTGCTGCTGCTGCTGCTGCTAAGTGGCTTCAGTCCTGTCTGACTCTGTGCGACCCCATAGACGGCAGTTCACCAGGCTCCCCCGTCCCTGGGATTCTCCAGGCAAGAACACTGGAGTGGGTTGCCATTTCCTTTTCCAAAGCATGAAAGTGAAAAGTGAAAGTGAAATTGCTCAGTCGTGTCCAACTTTTAGCGACCCCATGGACTGCAGCCTACCAGGCTCCTCCATCCATGGGATTTTCCAGGCAAGAGTACTGGAGTGGGGAGTTAGTGACCCTACATAGGTCAAAATCTTGGATGACTCTGGGAGTCATTAAGATCAGAGGGGTTGTGGGCTGAAAGCAAGGGCATAATGAAGCCCTTGTGATACTTTGGATTTCACCAGAAACTTGTAATATTCTTGATGTATAAGGCATTTACTTACTGCCATAATGCTTAGTTTCTACTACATAACAGTAGCCTTATTATTAGGCACCTTTGAATTTATTAAGTTTTCAATGGCTGAGTAAGCTACCACAGCATGTAAAGGAGAAAGAGTAACACAAGCAGGCAAACTCCAACAAACCACATTTTTCTTATACACTAAACTTCAACATAATAAAATGTACAGGCTTACCAAAGGGACTCACTAAGTGATTTTATAAAAAGATATTCACACCTTCCCAAATTGCAGAACACTGCTGAGAAGCCCTTTCTGAACTGCTTCTTAAACCCACAGAAGCATTCATTTTTAAGGCTATTTGCTTAAAGTGTGACTGTACAGATTTCTGGAGGAAAAATTCATACACAATTTTTCTTGGAAATGATGTGAGGCAGAACACATTGATCATTACAAGTAACTTTGTGTTTGCAGTTGATTCTTAATTGTGTTGCATTTCATAAAAAAGAACTGAATAAAAGCAAAGTAATGTTCAAGCTGGAGGTAAAATGACTTAAATGAATCTAAGCTTTACAAGGGTGTTTGGTTCCAAAAGGCATTGTGAAAGTGGCTGGAAGCATGTCATTTTGGTTCAATTGAAAATAACAGATGGAACTTTTGTTTTTAGCATTTTAATTAAATATAGAGATATTCAGAAGTGTTTTACTCCCTAAGTGTAAACAGTCATTAACTTCTATAAAATTTAATAATAATAATTATAACTAATAATTATGACTTGGCAATGTCTGTCACAGATATTCTTCTTCATTTCTAGTACTGCTACCAGATCCAGTCTCTTAAAAATCATGCAATCTAAAAAGGTTGGTGAGTCTAAGATTCCATTTGTTCATCTGCAGTGGGGAAGCATTGTCAACCCTGTCAGGTTTTATGCCCTGTGTACTTGTTTTTGCTGTTATTGAGTCTGCAAGTTATGTCTGACTCTTTGCAACCCCATTGAATATAACATGCCAGGCTCCCTTGTCCTTCACTATCTTCCAGAGTTTGCTCAAACTTGTGTCCATTGAATTGGTGATGCTATCTAACCATCTCATCCTCTGGTGACCCTTCTCTTCCTGCCCTCAAACTTTCCCAGCACTAGGATCTTTTCCAACCAGTCAGCTCTTCCCATCAGGTGGCCAAAGTATTGGAGCCTCAGCATCAGTCTTTCCAAAGAGTATTTAGAGTTGACTCGTTTGGCTGGTTTGATCTCCTTTCTATCAAAGGGACTCTCAGAGTTTTCTCCATCACTGTAATTTGAAGGCATCAGTTCTTCAGTGCTCAGTCTTCTTTATGGTCCAACTCTCGCACCTGTACATGACTGCTTGGAAAACCACAGCTTTGACTATACAGACCTTTGTCAGCTAAGTGATGTCTCTACATTTTAATGCACTGTCTAGTTTGGTCATAGCTTTCCTTTCAAGGAGCAAGCATCTTTTAATTTCATTGCTGCAGTTACTATCCACAGTGATTTTGGAGCCCAGGAAAATAAAATCTGCCACTGCTTTTGTGTTTTCCCCTTCTATTTGCCATGAAGTGATAGGCCTGGATGCCATGATCTTCGTTTTTTGAATTTTGAGTTTTAAGTCAGCCTTTTCACTGTCTTCTTTCACCCTCATTAATAGGCTCTTTAGTTCCTCTTCACTTTTTGCTATTAGAGTGGTATCATCTGCATATCTGAAGTTGTTCATATTTCTCCAAACAGTCTTGATTCCAGCTTGTGATTCATCCAGCCCAGAATTTTGCATGATGTACTCTGCATATAAGTTAAATAAGCAGGGTGACAATATACAGCTTCATTGTACTCCTTTTCCAATTTTCAACCAGTCTGCTGTTCCGTGTCTGGTTCCAACTGTTGCTTCTTGACTGGCAGATGGGTTTCTTAGAATGCAGGTAAGGTGGTCTGATACTCTGTCTTTAAGAATTTTCCACATTTTTTGTGATCCATACCATCAAAGGCTTTAACATATTTAATGAAATAGAAGTAGATGTTTTTCTGGAATTCTCTTGCTGTCTCTATGATCCAGTGGATGTTGGCAATTTTGTCTCTGGTTCCTTTGCCTTTTCTAAACCCAGCTTATACATCTGAGAGTTCTCAGTTCATGTACTGCTGAAGCCTAGCTTGAAGGATTTTAAGTATAACCTTACTAGCATGTGAAATGAGCACATCTGTATGATAGTTTCACCATTCTTTGGCATTGCCTTTCTTTGGTATTGGAAGAAAAATTGACCTTTCCCAGTCCTGTGGCCACTGCTAACTTTTCCAAATCTGCTGGCATATTGAGTTCAGGACTTTAACAGCATCACATTTTAGGATATTAAATTGCTCAGCTGGAATTCCATCACCTCCACATTTTTGTGAGGTTTTTTTTTTTTTTTGGTAGTAATGTTTCACACTCCAGGATGTCTAATTTTAGGTGAGTGACCACATCATCGTGGTTATCCAGATTAGTAAGAACTTTCTTGTATAGTTCTAGGTATTCTTGCCACCTCTTCTTAATCTCTCTGCTTCTGATAGCTCTTTCTATCCTTTATTTGGCCCATACTTGCATTTCTGCAAGTTTCTTGCAGAGATCTGAGTCTTTTTAATTCTATTATTTTCCTCTATTTATTTTCATTGTTCATTAAGAAGGCCTTTTTATTTCTCCTTGCTATTCTCTGGAACTCTGCTTTCATTTGGGTATATCTTTCCCTTTCTCCATTGCCTTTTCACTTCTCTTTTATTCTCAGCTATTGCAAAGCCTCTCCAGACAACCACTTTGACTTCCTGCATTTTTCCCCCCTAGGGCATGGTTTTGGTCATTGACTCCTGTGTAACGTTGCAAACCTCCATCCATAGTTCTTCAGGCACTTGTTCTACAGACCTAACCTCTTGAATCCATTCATCACCCCTACTGTATAATCATAAGGGATTTGGTTTAGGTCATTCCTAAATGGCCCAGTGGTTTTCCCTACTTTCATCAATTTAAGCCTGAATTTTTGCAGTAAGGAGCTGATGATCTGAACCACAGTTAGCTATGGGTCTTGTTTATGCTTACTGTATAGATGTTTTTCATCTTTGGTTGGAAAGCATACAGTCAGTCTGATTTGAGTATTGACTGTTTGGTGATGTCCATGTGTAGAGTCCTCTTGTGTTGTTGGAACACCAGTGTGTTCTCTAGATAATTCTGCTAGCCTTTGCCCTGCTGCATTTTGTACTCCCAGTTCAAACTTGCCTGTTACTCTAGGTGTCTTGATCTTCTGCTTTTGCATTACAATCCTCTATGATGAAAAGGGCATGTCTTTTTGCTGTTAGTTCTAGGAGGTCTTGTAGGTCTTCAGAGAACTGGTCATCTTCAGCTTCTTCATCATCAATGGTTGGGGCATAGACTTGGATTATTGTGATGTTGAATAATTTGCTTTAGAAACAAACCAAGATCCTTCTTCTGTTTTTGAGGTTGCTCCCAAGTACCGCATTTTGGACTCATTTGTTGACTATGAAGGATATTCCATTTCTTCTAAAAGATTCTGCTCACAGTAGTAGATACAATGGTCATCTGAATTAAATTTGCCTATTCCTGTCCATTTTATTTCATTGATTCCTGAAGATGTCAATGTTCACTCTTGCCATCTATACACCAGGTACAAATCTAGGCATCTTCATAATAACCTTGTGCAGTAGATAGTTTTAGTATATCAGCAATTGAAAGATGAGAAAACTGTGTTAAGTATCTTACTCAGTGCCATACAATTCACCATATGATGAAACCAGAAGTAAAACCTGGTTAATCTATCTTCAGAGTCTGCTTTATCCACTGCAAATTTTACTAGGGACTCCATCAAGATATTATGTAAAGCATTCAGCAATATGCATTCAGTATTTCATAGTTGTATTTACTATTTATTATAACTATTGCCAACCAGTGAAAACAAATGTCTCTTCTGCTTTTGTCGTTTCCAATCAAGGTGAATGGAATTCAACATTTAATTTAGGGATCCTCATTATCTCATAATTGCTGCTTTCTGAAGAGGAGGTGAATCTTTGATGCTAAAGGCTTTAAAAGTGCCATGGAAACATTTGTGATACAGTGTGGATACAGGCTGTGGCTAGAATTCTGAATTTTTGAAAACCAAAGATAATTCTATGGATTTCCATGTACTAATGATAATACAGTTGTTTGATGATGATATTAGCTATAGAAATTTGAGGGGAGGAAATAACCTAATTAAAGTTACTTAGACCATCTACATGGTTTTTAGAATCAATCAGCTTAAGAATCTGTTTGTGTCTCTCTCTGTGTGCATACTTATTTTGTATTTTATGGATAGAGGAGATCAGACTTGTGGTTACTGGAGGTGGAGGTTAGAGGGACAGGGAATTGGAGGAAGGTAGTCAAAATGTACAAATTTCAAGTTGTATGATAAGTGAGTACCAGGGATATAATGTACAACATGGTGACCTTAGCTACCACTGCTGGGTGATACATAGGGAAGTTTTAAAGAAAGTCAATCTTAAGATTCTCATCAAAGGGAAAATCTTTTTTTTCCTTTTTTTGTTTCTCTTATTTTTATTGCATATATATGTGGAAGCTTATATCAGCTGAAACTATTGTGATAATGGTTTCAGCATATGTATAAATCAAATCATTATTCCATATTCCTTAAACTTATGCAGTGAGGTAAATCAATTGTCTCTTACTAAAACTAGGGAAAGATTAACAGATTTTTTTTAAAATAAAATAATATCAAATACTTGTCCACTCTCTCCACCCTTACCATTCTCCCATCCATGATCCTCAAGTAGAAAAATCTAAGAACTCCCTTAGGATGCATGTAGATGAAGGATGTCCTCTTAATGATCCACTTTGGGGCCATGATTCACTTTTGTTGGCCCCTATTTGGTGTTTTTCTCACAGGACAACTGAGCAACAGAACTGACCTGAACTGAAAATTTAATAGTCAAGGATTAAAATTATGTTGTGGCCAGTCTCAGAATACAAATTTCTTTCTTGCTTGTAATGCATTTTGAGTCAAAATTTACTTCCCATACAAATTTGCACAGTATATCTTCCTTTTTTTTTTCCATTAGGGTAGCATGATCACTGGAGAAGGCAATGGTACCCCACTCCAGTACTCTTGCCAGGAAAATACCATGGATGGAGGAGCTTGGTAGGCTGCAGTCCATGGGGTCGCTAAGAGTCGGACACGACTGAGCGACTTCACTTTCACTTTTCACCTTCATGCATTGAGAAGGAAATGGCATCCCACTCCAGTGTTCTTGCCTGGAGAATCCCAGGGACGGGGGAGCCTGGTGGGCTGTCGTCTATGGAGTCGCACAGAGTTGGACACAACTGAAGCAACTTAGCAGCAGCAGCAGCATGATCATAGTGATACTTTATCACCTACAAGTCAAAGCTGGATAGCTGGACAAGTAGCTTTGTTACTGTGAAAAATTTCATGGGAACTCTTAGTGACTATAAAGTTTAATCATATTCTATGTATGCAAGTCTTCTCACTTTCCGTGAAAAATTAAAATGTGACAAGACAGAATAATACAACTAAAGAAGAACTTGTCAAAAAAATATTATGAGTGGGGTACTGGAGTGGGTGCCATTGCCTTCTCCTGGATCTGGCTCTACTACTTGCTAATAGGCCATCTTTCTGTAGATTAAGCCCTTATGTGCCCATTTCCTCATATCCCCAAATAAGAATAGCTATAGTACCGACTTCACATCATTACTGAAAGAAATAGCACTCTTAGATGGGCCAAGAAGTGCCCACTCTGTGTCCTGCATGATAGAGGGTCCTGAAACTTACAAATTTTACTAGAGCATGCATAGGCGTAGGGCACTGGCTCAGTGCTCTTCCACTCTCCTGTGACAGCTTTCAGGCCATAAAGAGACTCCTCTCAAAATTTCTTGCTCTATGTCCTCTCAAGAAAAAGTGACCTTGTCCAGCTTTAGGATTTGAGGGTTTTCAATTGCCCAGGTGAACAAAGGGTGAAAGCATTTGAGAAGACTGTGTTGGAAACTCTTATCAACAAGAGAGCAAAACTTTCTCACACAAAAAGTATCACTTTCCAATAATGCTGAACTTCCATCTTGTTTCTTTTCAGGAATCAATTTCAATTTCCAGAAGTATTCACAAATTTGTGAATTTGCAAGGTATTTACAATGGTTGAATTTGGTGGCTGAGAAAAACTGTGAAATATTAAACAACTCATTATTCTTGAATGAGACCTTTAGTTTGGCAACTGGATGGACACAACATTGGAATTGGTAATAACACTTTCAATTAAATGATTTGGTAATAATTTCAGTTTTATTTAATGATTCTAACTTGAAATTTTGACTTTAAATAATTACATTTTCACCATTACATTTCTTTTATTCTTACTAGATGATTTTGCATATTTAAAAATTTGTTTTTGAATATAATCTTTTATGGTTTTTAAATAATAGTAAATATTCAAGCAAATCTTGAAGTTTCCTGAAAATCATACTATTCTTAGTTTAAGAAATTAGTTCTTAAGCCTACTGACAGTTAGAGTCTACCTCAAAAGACTGATTTGTTGTTAAAATAATATTAATCTAAAACATTTATATTTAAAGACTAAGGAGGACTACATCAATAAACTTCTTACTGGCTTTCATCTAATTGTACCTTTGTTAAAACTATTTTGTTTGTTTTTGAACAAAAAGTTAACTGAATATATTAATACTGCATATGCTTCTAAACTCCACCTCTAAAAGTGTCAGTAAATACACTTCAGTAGACATATCTGTGTGCACACATGTGTATGCATCTGTGTTAAATGGTTACTTTATCTTGCAATAATAATTCCTCACTGTTTTAAACCTGTAAAACATGTTGCTTTTTGGCATAAAATGTCATAAGGAATTTGTTATGCTTAATCCAAGGTACATGAGATATCATTCTTCTCATCTCAAAAAAGATGCACTTCATAAATTGTACCTTTGTTAAAACTATTTTGTTTGTTTTTGAACAAAAAGTTAACTGAATATATTAATACTGCATATGCTTCTAAACTCCACCTCTAAAAGTGTCAGTAAATACACTTCAGTAGACATATCTGTGTGCACACATGTGTATGCATCTGTGTTAAATGGTTACTTTATCTTGCAATAATAATTCCTCACTGTTTTAAACCTGTAAAACATGTTGCTTTTTGGCATAAAATGTCATAAGGAATTTGTTATGCTTAATCCAAGGTACATGAGATATCATTCTTCTCATCTCAAAAAAGATGCACTTCATATTGTGGTTTAAACATAGAATTCTGTTCTATTTCAAATATCAAAAAAGAGTCTGAAGTCAATCGTCACTTGACTTCTGTCCACTGAGGTATCATTCCTTTCTTCTGATAATGAATATGTTTTAGTTTAAAGAAATAACAAAGGAGATGAAAATTTCAGCCAACAAGTGAAAAATATACTTTGCAGAAAGCCAAGTTGCAAATCTCTAGAGGGGGCACCAAGTTCCCTGGTGGCTCAGTAGTAAAAAGTCTGCCTGTAATACAGGACACCCAAGTTCAATACCTGGGTTGAGAAGAGCCCCTGGAGAAGAGCCCCTGGAGAAGAGAATGGCTAACCACTCTAAAAATCGTGCCTGGAGAATTCCATGGACAGAGGAGCTTTGTGGGTGACAGTCAAGGGGGTCATAAAGAGTCGGATACGACTGAGTGACTAACACTCACTCACTCAAGAGAGGGCACAGCTATGTTTCCAATATTTCAGCTTATTGAAATGGCAGAAATGATCAAAAGATAAAAGTAATTGGCATGACATTTTGTAATCCTACAGAAAGTTATTCTGTAGAGCTTAAATCTATTCATTCTTCCCCATGTCTATAACATGATTAAAATCATTTTAATATCACTTATTGAAGTTACAAATAATTAAGTAGTTAAAACAGTGTTCTGTTCTCTCA
>SJYC01041564.1:0-16143 GCA_006408675.1 Madoqua kirkii | reverse complement strand
AACACTACTAAAAACAAAGATATTTCTAATGAATAATTATTGTTAGTATTACCTAATAAATTGTCAGTCACAAGAAATGTATTCATCATATACTTACATATGTGTTTATATAAACACACAAGTACATATATATGTATTAAATATATACATTTCCAAAGTGTTTTGAAGGAGAAAATGTTAAATATAAGATAGGTCTGGGTTAAAGCCTGAGATAGGTGTGGGTTCAAAGCCTGTTTATGTCACTTTTTAGCTGTGTCATTTTGGACATGTTACTTTCTCTTAGTGAAACTAAATTTTCACAACTGTAACACTGAATAATAACACATTCTTAAAATAATTCTTCTGAAGATAAAATGAGATAATGTATATTGATGCTTATCTTAGTTTCTGACACAAGGGCACACATACAGTAGGTCTGATGATTATTATGCTATTTTACAATTATTCATAAGTAAACAGAAGCTATTAGCATTTGATTTCCAGCAGACATCAGTTGTGACCATTGACTGTGATGTAACTGACTTTAAATAATGGAGACATGCTGGGAGAACTAAGTCTGTGTCAGGTTCCTAAATATCACAGACTGTGTTGGGAAGGCAGTAGGCTCTGGGAGTGTACAGAAGTGTGGATATCAAGCCAAGGGAATATATAACCCACTAGAGCTTTAAAGCTATACACATGGGAAGGCTACTGCATGTGTTACCCAAGTTGTGTGGTGAGCCTTAAATAAGAGCCTTGAAAAATTTGTTGTGTCTCATCAAAACTGTGGAGAAGGTAATGACACCCCCACTCCAGTACTCTTGCCTGGAAAATCCAATGGATGGAGGAGCCTGGTAGGCTGCAGTCCATGGGGTCGCTAAGAGTCGGACACAACTGAGTGACTCCACTTTCATGCATTGGAGAAGGAAATGGCAACCCACTCCAGTGTTCTTGCCTGAAGAATCCCAGGGACGAGGGATCCTGGTGGGCTGCCGTCTATCGCATCACACAGAGTAGGACACGACTAAAGCCACTTAGCCGCAGCAGCAGCATCAGAACTGTATATCTTAAGAAGGATTTGCTTACATTCTTCCTCCCAATGTAAAGGTAACAGAAATGCCATTCGATCTCATAAATTTTACTATATGTATAGCTTTTATAAAATTATAAACAATTTAAAATTTGTGCAAAATTCAAGTTACTAACTCTTGGAAAATATCATGTGTTTTGTGTAGTTTCTGCAAGTGACACTCAAAGTATTTAAAACAACCTAAAAGAATAAGCAACAGAAACTGCTACTAGATGTTTGGTGATTTTTAAACTTGGGTGAAGAGAATGCAAAGCAGTCCTTGAACTTAAAATTCTAAAGTTAGATGGTGTCAGGAATTCTGAAGGATCCAAGATTTGATTCTATAAGTTAAGAAGTTAGCCTGTTACTGTTTCATAGGTACTGTTGGAGAACACAAGGCTCTTGGGTCAGAAATAAGAGACATGATTGCTTTTGGCACAGCAAGCAGCATGAGCACCAGATACCATATTAATGTCAGTTTTTCTGGCTGCTAAGTCCTCTAGGGGCTACACAATAAGACCACACAGATGCTGTACTTTTACACAAAGAGTTTGTATCACTGTTGAGGAACACTGATCTTGGGAATTCCACTGCTCTTTATTGAAAGCTGTAAGCAGGTCTGCAGGGCTTCTCAGGCAGTGCAGTGGCAAAGAATCCGCCTGCCAGTGATGGAGACATAGGAGATGTGGGTTTGACCCATGGATAGGGAAGATCCCCTGGAGGAGAAAGTGGTAACTCACTCCAGTATTCTTGCCTGGAAAAATCCCATGGACAGAGGAACCTGGTGGGCCACGGTCCATGGCGTCACAAAAAGAGCCAAACTCAGCTGAACAACTGAGCACATACACACAAGCAAGTGAGTCTGCATGTTTTCCAGGAGTCAGGAGGGTTACATCTTAAGGGTACCAGCTGCATAAGCCATCTTGAGAAGCAGCACAGAAAAAGAGCAGTCCATACTTGGAATCTTGGTACACCCAGGAAGTCATATAGGAGCACAGGAAGAGCAAATGGATTGATATCTCCATAGACTGTAGAGACATATAGTTTATGTGTATATGGCTTCTGAGCTGGCTCCTGCAATACAGGAGATGCAGGTTCAATCCCTGGGTTGGGAAGATCCCTTGGAGGAGGGCACAGCAACCTACTCCAGTATTCTTGCCTGAAGAATCCCATGAACAGAGGAGCCTGGTGGGCTACAGACCATGGGGTCGCAAAGAGTCGGACATGACTGAAGTGACTAAGCATGCACACACACACACACACAAACACACACACACACATATATATATAATATAATATACTATGATATAATGTAAACCTGTCTTTATTTGGTTATGTTCTGAATAGCTATTATGTATTACTATATTTAATATACTATGATATCTCAATTAAATTATGTAAAAAAACACAAGTGGTGGCAATACTGCATAGTGGTTTCCATGATTCTCACTTCTGGGTATTCATGCTCCTGTATTATCCACTCCTACTGAGTGTGGACAGGACCTGTGATTTACATCTAACCAATAGAATATGGCAAAGGTAATGGGATGTGTCAGTTAAAAATGATTGTCTTGCCAGCAGTTTTACTCTAGACATTGTCTTTGCTGGCTTGATGAAGAATTAATAAGCAGCTGTGTTGGGGAGGCTCATGTCACAAGAGATTTGGGGCAGCCTCTAAAGCATGATGATAGCTTCTGCCCAATATCCAGCAGGAAGTCAGATTTTCAGTCCAACAACTGTAAAGAAATGATTTCAGCCAAAGACCTAAGTGAACGTGGAAGTGAACTCACCCCCAGTCACCAAGTGAAGCTATTCAGTTCAGTTCAGTCCAGTTGCTCAGTCGTGCCCGACTCTTTGCGACCTCATGGACTGAAACACACCAGACCTCCCTGTCCATCACTAACTCCTGTCCATCTCTTATCCAAACTCATGTGCACTGAGTCAGTGATGCCATCCAACTATCTCATCTTCTATTGTCCCCTTCTCCTCTTGCCTTCAATCTTTCTCAGCATCAGGGTCTTTTCAAATGAGTCAGTTCTTTGCATTAGGTGGCCAAAATATTGGAGTTTCAGCTTCAACATCAATCCTTCCAACGAACATTCAGGACTTATCTCCTTTAGTTTGGACTTGTTGGATCTCCTTGCAGTCCAAGGGACTCTCAAGAGTCTTCTCCAACACCACAGTTCAAAAGCTTCAATTCTTCAGCACTCAGCTTTCTTTATAGTCCGACTCTCATGTCCATACATGACTACTGGAAAAACCGTAGCCTTGACTAGATGGACCTTTGCTGACAAAGCAATGTCTCTGCTTTTTAATATGCTGTCTAGGATGGTCATAACTTTTCTTTCAAGCAGTAAGCGTCTTTTAATTTCATGGCTGAAGTCACCATCTGCAGTGATTTTGGAGCCCAAGAAAATAAAGTCTTTCACTGTTTCCATTGTTTCCCCATCTATTTGCCATGAAGAGATAGGACCAGATGCCATGGCCTTAGTTTTCTGAATGTTGAGCTTTAAGCCAACTTTTTACTCTCCTGTTTCACTTTCCTCAAGAGGCTCTTTAGTTCTTCGTTTTCTGCCATAAGTGTGGGTTCATCTGCATATCTGAGGTTATTGGTATTTCTCCCGGTAATCTTGATTCCAGCTTGTGCTTCTGCCAGCCTGGCATTTTGCATGATGTACTCTGCATATAAATTAAATAAGCATGGTGACAATGTACAGCCTTGATGTACACCTTTTCCTATTTGGAACCAGTCTGTTGTTCTATGTCCAGTTTTAACTGTTGCTTCCTGACCTGCATACAGATTTCTCAAGAGGCAGGTCAGGTGGTCTGGATTTCCAATCTGTTTCAGAATTTTCCACAGATTTTTGTGATCCACATAGTCAAAGGCTGTGTCAATAAAGCAGAAATAAATGTTTTTCTGGAACTCTCTTGGTTTTTTCAATTATCCAGCAGATGTTGGGCAATTTGATCTCTGTTTCCTCTGCCTTTTCTAAAACCAGCTTGAACATCAGGAAGTTCGCAGTTCACGTATTATTGAAGCCTGGCTTGAGAATTTTGAGCATTACTTTCCTAGAGTGTGAGATGAGTGCAATAGTGTAGTAGTTTGAATATTCTTTGACATTGCATTCCTTAGGGATTGGAATAAAAACTGACCTTTTCCAGTCCCAGGCCACTGCTGAGTTTTCCAAACTTGTTGGCATATTGAGTGCAGCACTTTCACAGCATCATCTTTGAGAAAGAAACTGTGAGGTGGTAAGTGCATGTTGTTTTAGCCACTAAATATATCTTATCACAGCAAAGATAGTGAAAAGACTACAATGATTCCACATATATCAGTGATATCTTTTAAGGGTAGCAATTTCAATTACTATTTTAATCAATGAAGAATCATCAAAATAATACTTTTGATGTTGAATTCATTCTTGAATTTCATTTTTATATGTACTTTTCCTTTTAAAATTAGTATTATCACATACATTTGTGTGTAATTTTTGTAAAAAACTGTAAGCTGAATCATCTGAACAAGGTGATTGCAATGATTTTTACCTCATTAATAAAACCCTGACATAGTTAAGTACCAAGTGATTAAATAATGAAGGCTCCGAGCTGTTGTTACTGAGGGAACATTTGGAACTAAGGACAGTCATGGTCCTGGGAAACGAGAGAAATTGCCATCAGTCCAAATGGCAGTTAGTAAAGGAATCATTTGACTAAAGGGAAATTGCTGTAACCTACAATATTGTTTTCTCAGGGATAGCAAGTGGCAGCCGACATTAGCAGAGCTTACTGGGAAAAAAAAAAAACTCAGAAATCAATTTAGGAAGACTAATGACTCTCTACAAATAGTAATGAGTTTCCAACAAGAAGAATTCATCAAAAACAGATATTGAGGGTGAGGCACCAGTGGGTATGAGACCAAAAAAAGGATCAGCAGAGTATGGGAAAAGAAGAGTACATATCAAACCAGAAAAGAGACTGAGTCTAGATGTTCATACTAGTCCCATCAAAGAGAAACCATAAATTAATATAAAAATATATTTGTATAATATTGATTTTTGATTATAATTATGTATAACCCATCTACAAAATTTCAAGGTACTTTTTAGCCATTCTCAGCAAATAATTTTATCATTTTAATAACATCTCAAGTTAAAACACAATAATAGATACAGCTATATATAGACCTTTGGCCTAGGTAATACTTATTTGATTATTATCATCTAGACTATTAACAAATACTTGAATATTTTTAAATGATTTGAAAACATTCTTAGTCAATCTTCATTATTTTCCTGGTGATAAACTTGGGATCTAATATTACCATATATTTTGCACATAGAAAAATTGACTCACCTAGCATAAATATCAGAGTTTAAATTATTTTAAAGCTTATGAAAGAAAAGATACAGCTATCATAAAATGTCTATGTTATTGCTTACTGTAAGAATACAAAGCTATATTTACATATATTGCAAGTTATAGTTGTATTCAAATTCCAAAAATATCAGTCACTTTTAACTTGCATTTTGGTATAAATTTGGCAGTAAATTTTTCTAAGCATGAAAGGCTATGATTGAGGTTAAGTCAGATATGCTGAGGTATTTCGGAAGACTGCACAAACATTCAAGTGTGAATAATTTCTCCTCTGGAAAGCCTCTCATGCACTGATTGCTCATTAGCCAATCTTGGGAGGCATAATTTCGCTTTATACATCCTCGTGAATATTTTTCAAAGCATGCATTTCAGATTTCCTACTTTCATTTGTAACATAGCCGCCACAGTACTATAGTTCTTTGTTGTACTTACATTGACAGCCCCAGGCCTGGAGAAAATATTAATATGTAGTTGTTTGTTTTCATGCTTTGTGACTGTAAAAAACACACCTTGTTATATCATTTCTCTTTTCACCCTCAGGCTTCGGTGAGTACTGCCCTTCCTGCAATGCAATAATTAGTCAAGTGCTCTCCCTTTCATTTTTGTGGAGTTTTCCAAGAATCTGAGGTTAACTGCATATATATATATAGAGAGAGAGAGAAGTTGCTCAGTCATGTCCGACTCTTTGCAATCCCGTGGACTGTAGCCTACCAGGCTTCTCTGTCCATAGGATTCTCTAGGCAAGAGTACTGGAGTGGGTTACCATTTCCTTCTCCAGGGGATCTTCCTGACCCAGGGATCGAACCTGGGTCTCCCGCATCAGAGGCAGACCCGGGGAGCCCGTAACTGCATATAAGAATTGAAAATTGAGTTGGCCTATATTTTACTGGTAGCTCCAAATCTAAGGAAGACAAAAGAAAGAAAATAGTGAGAGCTTTGTTTCAGCTTTTCACTTGTCTTTATGTTTACTTTTATAAACAACAGGTTTATTGAGGCATAATTCACATACCATATGATCAACTATTTATAGTGTACGATGGATTTTAACATATTCGCAGGGTTCTGCAACCATCACTAAAATCAATTTTAGGACATTTATATCACTCCAAAAAAAACAAAACCCAGTACCCATCTTAGCAGCCAGTCTCCATTTCCTCTTAACTTGCTCCTTCGCACCCCTGCTGCTGCTGTTGCTGCCAGGTCACTTCAGTCATGTCCAACTCTGTGCAACCCCAGAGATGGCAGCCCACCAGGCTCTCCCATGTCGGGAGCCACAGCCGCCATTGCAGGATGGCGCCGGTTTCCTGCTTCCTGGTTCTTCGCATATATGTAGGCAGATATGCTAATTAGGGATTCTAACAGTGTTCTGTTATGAGCCAATCAGAGGTTGACTTTATGAGCCAATCAGAGGTTGACGTTATGAGCCAATCAGAGGTTGACGTTATGAGCCAATCAGAGGTTGACGTTATGAGCCAATCAGAGGTTGACACGCCTCCCCTCTGGGCTATATAAGCAACTGCTTTCCCTGCATCGGGGCCCTCTCGCCACTTCCTAAAAGAGCTGTACCAATAAACCTGTGTGTCAGAAGAATCCTGTCTGTGGCGTTCTCCTTATCGGCGAGGCGGGCGACCACACTCCCATCCCTGGGATTCTCAAGGCAAGAACACTGGAGTGGGTTGCCATCGCACCTCTAGGTAACCACTAATCTACACTCTCTCTTAGTCTGCCTATTCTGGGCATGTCATATAAATGAAACCACATAATATATGGTCTTTGGGGACTCACTCCTTTCACTTAGCATATGTTTTCAAGATTCATTCATATTATAGACCATATTAATACTTCATTTCTTTTTGTTACTAAATGATATCTCACAGTATGGATGCATTACATTTTATTTATCCATTCATCGGTTGATGGACATTTGGGTTGTTTCACTTTTTGGCTGTTACAAACATAGGTGTATATGTTTATGTGTGTATATATATTTTTATTTCTCTAGAAGTGGGGTTGATGGATTATGTGGTAACTCTGTGTTTATTTTTTCAAGGAAATGCCTGACTGTCTTCTGAAGTGGCTGTACCATTTTACATCCCTGCTAGAAGTGTACAAATTCCCAGTTGCTCCACAACTTCATCAGTACTTATTATTCTGTGTTGTTTCTAGGCATCTGCATGGGTAAGACATGGTATCACTCTGTAGTTTTGATTCTTATATCCCTCATGGATAGAGATGTTTAGAATATTTTCAGATGCTTTTCTTTAAAAAATAAGAGAAATCCAGGAAAAACATCTACTTCTGCTTCACTGACTACACTAAAGCCTTTAACTGCATGGATCACAACGAACTGTGGAAAAGTCTTAAAGAAATGGGAATACCAGACCACCTTACCTGCCTCCTGAAAAACCTTTATGCAGGTCCAGAAGCAATAGTTAGAATGATACTTGGAACAACACACTGGTTCCAAATTGGGAAAGGAGTATATCAAGGCTGCATATCGTCATCCTGCTTATTTAAATTATGCAGAGTACATCACACAAAATGCTGGGCTGAATGGAACAAGTTGGAATCAAGATTGCTGGGAGAAATATCAGTAACCTCAGATATGCAGATAATACCACCCTGATGGCTAAAAGTGCAGAGGAACTAAGAGCCTCTTGATGAAGGTGAAAGAGGAGAGTGAAAAAGTTGGCTTAAAGCTCAACATTCAGAAAATGAAGATCATGGCATCTGGCCCCATCATTTCATGGCAAATAGATGGGAAAACAATGGAAACAGTGATAGACTTTATTTTCTTGGGCTCTAAAATCACTGCAGATGGTGACTGCAGCCATGAAATTAAAAGATGCTTGCTCCTTGGAAAAAAAAACTGTGACAAACCTAGACAACGTATTAAAAAAGAGACATTCTTTTGCTGACAAAAGTCCATGTAGTCAAAGCTATGGTTTCTCCAGTAGTCATGTATGAATGTGAGAGTTAGACTATAAAGAAAGCTGAGCACCAAAGAATTGATGCTTTTGAACTGTGGTGTTGGAGAAGACTCTTGAGAGTCCCTTGGACTGCAAGGAGATCAAACCAGTCAATCTTAAAAGGAAATCAATCCTGAATATTCATTGGAAGAACTGATACTGTAGCTGAAGCTCCAATACTTTGGCCACCTGATGGGAAGAGCTGACTTACTGGAAAAGACCGTGATGCTGGGAAAGATAGAAGGCAGGAGAAGAAGGGGATAACACAGGATGAGATGGGTGGATGGCATCATCAACTGAAAGGACATGAATGTGAGCAAGCTCTGGGAGGTGGTGAATGACAGGGAACCCCAGCATTCTGCAGTCCACAAGTTCGCAAAGAGTCGGACCCAACTGAGTGAGTGAACAACCACAATCCCTCAAGGCTAGTGGTGATGAGAATCTTTTCATATGCTTTTTTTATATAATGGCCATGTTTTCCTATTTAGAAATAGCTACATATTTGGGAAGTAGAGACTCAGTATAGCTGATATATTGAACGATGTCATTTGTATATGCTTGTGTCTGTGTGATCGTGTAAGGTCCTAATCCATGCCAGAGTATCTCTATTGGTAAAGAGATTTGTATTTGGGAAAGAAAGAGGCATGAAAGAAATACGGTACCACAAAATAAAAGTAGCCAATTCAAAATCATAGAGAAAACAGAGGGTTAAGTTCAGGAAAGCAAGATTCCAAAAGTTAGAGAGCAGATGGTCAAAATCCAAGGTGAAGCAAGAAGAGTACTCTTTGTGAAGTGAGATGAAGCATCTGCAGCCTCTTATGGACCATTAGCATCTTCAGAAAACTGGAGGTTTGGGCCAATTTATTGGTACAGAGTCCATGAGAACAGTTAAGTGTTTAACACCTCTGTTCTTAATTGCATTAGATACTTTAGGACCACAGGTAAAAAGTAAAAAAAATAAAGAAAAAAATGAAGATAATTTTTTTTTTTTAAATAAAGAAAAATCCTTTGTGGCTGAGATGGTCAAGAATCTGTCTGCAATGCAAAAGACCCAGGTTTGATCCTTGGGTCAGGAAGATCCCCAGGAGAAGGGAATGGAAACAACTCCAGCATTCTTGCCTGAAAAGTCCCATGGGCAGAGCAGCCTGGTGGCTACAGTCCATGGTTTCACAAAGAGTCTGACACAACTGAGCAACTAACACTCACTCACTCAACAACCAGAAGGAGGCTTACCAATTACATTGTGTCTGGACTTGTACTATTGACGTGAGCTAATACTAGATAGGTCAGCAACATAAAGCCAAAAACCCACATGTAACCTGGGGGATGGAAAAGATGCTGGAATCACGATGACTGATAGTAAGGCTCAGATTGTTTTCAACATAACGTTTGGGAGAAGAGATATAATTATTAGCCTGAGTTAAGAGAAAACTTCAAATCTAAGTGGTGTCAGTATGACGTTCAAGGACAAAAAAAAAAAGGCAAAATGTCACAAGATCTAAGAGACAGCAAATCCAAATTATTTAAAACATTTAAAAGTTAAAGATCCTGATCACACGTAAAGCTTTTTCTCTTTAAAGAGCAATCTACGTAGATATAGTCACACAATAATAATGTAGTTTAACCCCTCATTTCCTGGATAGGGAGCTAAAGATCAAAGAAATAAGATTTATCTAATTAAGATAATACTGGCTATATTAATAGACACAATGTATAGATGTGAGAGTTGGACTATAAAGAAAGCTGAGTGCTAAAGACTTGATACTTTTGAACTGTGCTGTTGGAGAAGACTCTTGAGAGTCTCTTGGACTGCAAGGAGATCCAACCAGTCCAAACTAAAGGAATATTCATTGGAAGAACTGATGCTGAAGCTGAAACCTCAATACTTTGGCCACCTGATGCGAAGAACCGACTCATTGGAAAAGACCCTGATGCTGGGAAAGATTGAAGGGACGACAGAGGATGAGATGGTTGGATGGCATCACCGACTCGATGGACATGAGTTTGAGTAGTCTCCAGGAGTTGGTGATAGACAAGGAAGCCTGGCCTGCTGCAGATCATAGGTTCTCAAAGAGTTGGATGCTACTGAGTGGCTGAACTGAACTGAATACTTTCTTCAAGCTAATACTAGCTGTATTAAAGACACAAAAACTAGTTTTGAGATCTAATCCCAAATTCAGTGATTTTTCTTTTTCTATATTAACTACCTTTTCAAACTAATAGCAAGCTTGATCTGATTCTTTATGATATAAAATGGAGGAAATATTTAATAAGAATATGATTAATTCAGTTTCCATTTCTCTACTTCTCAGTTTACTCTATGACTATCACCTTAGGAAATTGCATTCTAAGAATTACATGCTTACTTATTCTCTACCATTAACAATGTATAACAAAGGTCTAGAGTCCACTTATTTTACAGTGGGTAAAATGCTACATGAATGTCATACAATGTACAAACACTATGCTTGTACAGAGGAGTTAATGTCTCTAACAATGACTGTACTCTAACACAGATTGCTCTAATTTCATTATTAAAGCACAAAGTTACATGTAAACTTGACTGATCTAACCCATATAAGTGGTGTTCTTTCACTGCAGGATGAAATAATATGAAGCAACATCAATCAAAATCAAATAAGCAAAATAAATGGTCTTAAACAGTTAAATATAAACATCATATAGATTCTGGCCTTTTACATTTTATTTTTCATTAAAAAAATGTGCATCACACAATGTATATGCTACAAATAGTTGTGTCCTACTTAGAATACTAAATGTTAAAATTCTGAATCAATAATAACCTTTCTCTGTTTATAAGATATTTATAAATCTTTCCTCCTCTTTAGGGTCATCAGGGACTTCCTACTGCCAAGAAGGTGAAAGAATCTTATACAAAGCATTTGCACATCGTAGATGAGCTAAGTGAATATTTGTTGATAATGAGGTTGATGATAAATTATCACTTATTTGTTATTCTCAGAGCAGTTTCCTTGCACTGAAATGCTGCTTGTTAAAAATGATGTTTCCCTCCTATGCTTTGGTTTTTAATACTCCTTGATGATTGCCTTCACAGAAATTGATGTAAGAAAGTTGTCATCCTGTTCTCTGCATCCTAGTGGCAATTACAAACAGTCTGTAGAGCCTGAATGAATTCTTTTAAAGCCCTTGTTTAGATAAATTTTCAGCATTTATCAAATTACATAGAAATTTGCAAAACCCACAACTTTGCAAAAGCAGTTTTAAAAAGACTTCAAAGATATTGTCAAAAAGCAAGACTTTTACAAATGCAGTTTTAAAAGTATATATCCAGTATTTATCCCAAGGAAAGAATTGACTGTTGAGAAACATACTTTGAATAACGATTCTGTGCAGAGTTAGGTCCTAGAGACAGATCAATAGAAGTATACAATGGAAAATAGGGAAGATTCCTCCATAAAAGAAAATACTCTAGATCTGTCAAATATTCATTTGAATATTAAGCATAACTGTGAGGACTTTTATCTTCTAATACAATATGCCATAAGCACATCTCTGAAATGAGTGTTTCTTGTAAAAAAACAAATTGGCAGAGTATTACCATTTGAAAAGTGGGGTACATATACAGGATGATGAGACTATACACAGCCTTGAGCAGTTCGGTGGAAGCATGAATTTGGAGCCAGAGCTGACCACAAAAGCTGCCTCTTCCCCTTTTAAGTATGCCTCTCTATCACCATGCCCTGAATCCCTGCCAGTCTTGGGAGGAACTATGCTTATCACCATCTGTGAAATGGGGCTGAGGCTGAGAAGCAGGGGGGGAAGAGAAATCTTTGCCATTATTTTGAGAATCAAAGTGAAGACAATTTATTAAAAGAGAGGAGCCAATCAAAAGAGAAGGATGATGTAGGGGTAAGGTTTTATCCTTCACAAAAACCTATGTAACCTGTATTTTCAGGGGCTGCATGTAGCAGATGAAGAGAATTTATAAGAATATCACAGGAGAGTGTCTGACTTTAGTCAACTTCCACCCTTAATAGTTCTAAGTATTTGGAGGCATTTCTTCTCTGCTTGGAAACTCTTCTTTATTTCCATTTTGTCTACTTGTGTTACAAATCAGTTCAGTGATATCACCTGTTTGATGGCAGGTCCACACATTCCCACCCAAGCTACTAGCTCACTATTGCCTTTCTCATTTGACTCGTCCAGATGTGAGCTGGGACAACTTGGCACCTTAGGTGAAGGTGAAGGTGAAGTCACTCAGTCATGTCTGACTCTTGCGACCCCATGGACTGTAACCTACTAGGCTTCTCCGTCCATAGGATTCTCCAGGCAAGAATACTGGAGTGGATTGCCATTTCTATCTCCAGGGGATCTTCCCAACCCAGGGATCGAACCTGGGTCTCCTGCATTGGAGGCAGACACTTTAACCTCTGAGCCACCAGGGAAGCCCTAGGTAACTGTCAATTCTCTCTTCTAATATGTTCCCATAAAGGAAGATAGTGAACTTCCCTCCCAATGGAGGTGGCATAATTGCCACATGGTACACAGGCCACAAAACTGAGATTTTACTGAATAAAATTTCAATTTCAGCTCCACTCTTTCATCCAACAAGCTAAAACTGAGTCCAGTCTTCTCCTAGTCTGGGCAAAATCAGGCTATATTTCAAATATCGATCAAAAATTTTAAGTACTTTTAATGTTATATGGAGTATAAAGGATATCACTGACTGTAGGTTTACTCTTCAATTTTGTTTTCAGTGTAAAGTTTTTATACATTAAGTCTACCTGGAGAGAAGGTAACTGTCAATTCTCTCTTCTAATATGTTCCCATAAAGGAAGATAGTGAACTTCCCTCCCAATGGAGGTGGCATAATTGCCACATGGTACACAGGCCACAAAACTGAGATTTTACTGAATAAAATTTCAATTTCAGCTCCACTCTTTCATCCAACAAGCTAAAACTGAGTCCAGTCTTCTCCTAGTCTGGGCAAAATCAGGCTATATTTCAAATATCGATCAAAAATTTTAAGTACTTTTAATGTTATATGGAGTATAAAGGATATCACTGACTGTAGGTTTACTCTTCAATTTTGTTTTCAGTGTAAAGTTTTTATACATTAAGTCTACCTGGAGAGAAATACCTCTTAAATAATCAAACCTGGTCACACTAGTGGTAAAGAACCTGCCTGCCAATGCAGGAGATTAAAAAAAATGCAAGTTTGATCCCTGGGTCAGGAAGATCCCCTGGAGGATGCACAGAAATACACTACAGTATCTTGCTCTGAGAATCCCATGGACAGAGAAGCCTGGCTATAGTCCATAGAGTCACCAAGGGCTGGACATGATTAAAGCAACTTAGCATGGGGCTCAATACCTCATAGTCAACAATGGTCATCATCATGTCTATTAAAATCCTTGCTGATTTCAAGTTTCTGAATTCCCATTCTCTTGCATATTGGGTCTAGTTTCAAGTCTTATGCCTCAGACATAAAACCTATTTTTCTATTTTTAAACTTCCAATCCTAATCCTTCCTTGAAGCAACTAAACATTATGATGTTTTAGAAGTCAAATTAAAAGGAAGATGTTAATTGTATTAAGATACCACGAATAAAATATGCGCTATTCTTGTGATGCAGGAAGTGTATGGGAGGCAAAGAGCCCAGGAAGGGTTTAGAACATCAGTGTTTCTTTAAAAAACTGCAGAAAATTGAAATCATTTGTGTGAGTCCGTTTGCTCATGTGTGTCTGTGTGTGCTTAGGAAAGAGAAGAAAAAATGAAAACAAAATATTTTTAACACGCAGGCTGCAAAGATTTGCAAGGAATCATACACACCCTCTCCTTTACTAAAGGGGTGGAACTGCAAGGGCCATGGTTAAGGAGTTCAGTGGAATGAGTTCTGAAAGCAGTATCTAATTATCTACACTGCGACAAGACAATAGCACTGATGCCCTCAGGTTCTCTGATAAAACAAGGGCATGTACACACACATCTCACACATACCAATCTTTGTGTAACAACATTTTTACTTTAGAGTTATAAACAAAGAAAGAAAAAGACATCAAATTAGCCAATATTAAAAGCATTATTCTCTGGAGTTTGCTTCTTTGTGCATGTGGAAAAAAGAGCATAGAAACTAATAGACAAGTAGAAAGTGACAACAGATTTCTCCCAAAATCTCAAATGGTTTTGTCTGTTCCTTTGTACATTGATGTATCCCTGGCTTTGTAAATGTTGCAGTTTGAGAAATGTGCTACACTGAGTCTTTACCCTTCACCTTGAGGTTGGCTCTGGCTGTTTGGACAATTTTTTTCTTTCATTTGTTTGTTCCTTTATCTGTTCATCAACACACATCTCACTGAGCCTACTTGTCCCCGGTGCTGTATTAGACTCTGGTGGTAGATGGATAAAACCCAGTTATTGTCTTCAAGGAACTCAAATTCTAGTGAGAAAAGTGTATAGCTACCTGTGCATTTCAGATAGGCAATGCAATGATATGAATACATGAAGCATATTATGGAATCATAAAAGAAAATTACTTATTAGAAAGCTAAGAAAAGTTTCCAGGAAGAAGTGATAATAGGATTGAACTTTCAATAGAAATAGAAAATAAGTGAGTAATGCAGTAAATAGAAAATAAGTGAGTAATGAAGTAAGCCCTGTCTTGTAAGCAATATGGAAAATGAAATTTAGTCAATAAACATCAGCATGGCAAGAGAAAATTACAGATGCAGTGCTAGAACACGGAGAAAGGAAGAACTAGGTGCTGCGGATTGAATTGGTTCCCCATATTCATATACTGAAGCCCTAACCCAAAATGTGGTGAGCTTTAGAGAGGGGCCTTTGGGAGGTAGTTAGGTTTAGATGAGGTCATAAGTGTGGGGCCCTTATGATGATGTTAGTGCCTTATTAGAAAAGAACTTGTTTGCTTTTTCTACCTATGAGGACACAGCAAAATGATAGTCTTCTGTAAGCCAGGGAGAGAGCTCTCACCAGACACTGAATCATACTGGACCCCGATTTTGAACTTTCCAGCCTCCAGAATTGTTAGAAATAAATTTATGTTGTTTTAAGCCACCTAATCAGAAATACTTCATTATGACACCTTAAGCTGGGTGAGACATCTTGGAATGTAAGGAAATGAATCTGAAGAGAGGAGCTAGGCTCAGATGGAGAGTACCTAGTTGCTCATAAAGAGGTACAATTGATACTCTAGCCAAAGGAGATTGCTGATACATTTCATACTCTCTACATAGGCTGTTCTTTCCCCATGTATTTCATCAGTTCTTAATGTAAATCACTTCTGGCCCGTCAATCATTCACCCAAATGATTCACCTAAACTGAAAGTAACCTGTATTCTCAGGTTGAAACAGATATGCTCCTTTCAGCAATAAAATCTGGGGAAAAAAGTGAGTTAAGGATTATTGAATGCATCAGAAATGTCACTTTCTGCAACAAAAGTAAAATAATAAGCAGAATCAATTCATAATTTACATTAAACTGATATAATCCCACTTCTTATTAGTATTCATTTTTATTAATGAACAATTTTATTTGATTTGTAGGCAATAGGAGTAAATAAGTAGCTTCAGGGAATCACCAAAATATTATTATGTGAGTTATTATGTCTTTACAAACCTTATTTTTATGGCTGATTACTTATAAATGGTTAGAAAAACTAATTTTGACTTTTTTTCCCAATGGTTAAACAAATGTGAAGACTAAAGATGAGAAAATAGTGGTATTCTTTTTATTTATTTATTTATTTTAA